>JAJMSD010000030.1:0-63982 GCA_030558265.1 [Candida] pseudocylindracea
GCCGCCGGCCGCCGCCACCGGCCACCGCCACCGGCCCGGCCGCAGCCGCACGGACCCTGCACCAGCCGCGCGGACCCTACAACAACCCCACCAACATCTCGACCTCCACGCGCAGGCGGCCCTCCACCACCCAGCCGTCCGCCAACTTGCGGCCCCAGCCCTTCAACCCGGCCACCTCCTCCACCGCGTCCGCCACCTCGCCGCGCTGCAACGCCGCGTCCACCCGCGCAATCACGCTCTCGATGTCGTCGCCGCCGCTCACGCCCTGCTTCGCCACGAGCAACCGCGAGAACACGGCCGCCGCAAAGTGCCCAAGCACACCCGCGTTCGGCGGGAGAAGCGCAGCCGAGCGCAACTCGGGCACCAACAACTGCCACCGCGCCGCGAGCTGCGGCACCGTCAACACGCCGCGGTCGAGCGCCGTCGCCGGGAGCAGCGTGAGCGCGAGCGTCGCAAGCTCGTTGCCCTCCACCGCCGGGAGAAGCTTCTCCACGTCCCCGCGGAGCGGCACCGGCTCGCTGCCGTACACCTTGGCGCGGAGCGCCTGCACCTGCGTGTGGGCACGCTTGGCGGCGGCCGCGGTCTCCACCTCCTTCTCCACCGCAGCCACCACCAGCGTGAGCCCGTCCACGTCCGCCGCAAGCTGCTCGAGGTTCGCCAAGCGGCCCGCGCGCTCCGCCGACACGGTGCTCTCCACCACCTGCGCCAAGCGCTCGGTGACGCCGGCCTGCACCGCCGCCACCTCGTTCGCCGCCTGTGCCTGCACCGCCGCCGTCGCCGCCCGCACCTCCTCCGCCACCTGGCGCTGGTGCTTGGCCACGAGCTCCTGCGTCTCGGCGTTGAACTGCTCCACCAACTTGACCGTCTCTTCCGCGGCAGCCGTCTTGGCGGCCTCCTCCAACAACACCTTCTGCTTCTCGGCCGCCTTCTTCAACGTGGCGTCGTAGTCGCGCGTCAAGTTCTCGAGCGTCTCCGCAACCCGCTGCATGCTCTGCTGCGCGGCGCGCGCCACCGCCGGCGTCGTTGCGCCCGCCTTGTCCACCAGCTTCAACAACGCATTGATGGACTCCACCGCCGCCTGCACCACCGGCGACAGCGACAGCACCGTCACCTTGAACGGCTCCGCCTTGGCCGGCGTGGTGGCCGCAGACGCCGCCGAGCTCGCCGCCGCCGTCGTGGTCTCGAACTTGTGCTTCACGCGCTCCTTCACGTCGCTCAAGCGCCCGAACGTCTTGTCAAAGTCGATCGACTGCGCGCCCTTGTACCAGTCCTCCGCCTTGGCCAACGCCGCGTCGGCGTACGGCACCCGCTCCACAAGAAAGTCGTTCACGTCGTCGCTCTTCAACGCCGCGTACGTCACCGCGGCCGCCGCCCCGCCGGCGTAGAGCGTCGTGCGCAAGAGGAACCGCACGGGACGGAACGGCTTCGGCGGCACCGGCAGGTGCACCACCGGCGGCACGGTCAGAGCGCGGCGCACAAGAAAGAGCATGTTGACCAATGAAATGGACGCACGCCTGCGACCACATTTCGTGCTACCGGAACCGCCGCTGCAACAAGCGCTCGCCGCCCTCCTCCTCCCACTCGCGCCGCCCCACCCACATCTGGTGGAACGTGCCCACGCTCGCCAACACGGTCCCGCCCACCCACAGCGCGTAGCGCCGCTCAATGGAGCTCCCCGCCGCGTGCAACCGCACCTTCAACCCCGGGTGCGCCGCCACGAGCTCGCTCTGGAGCCGCTCCGTCAACCCGGGCACCAACGACGTGCCGCCCGTCACCACCACGTTGTTGGCCAACTGCGGCCGGAGATCCACGTCGATGAGCGCAAGCTGTGCCAGCACCAACTGGGTCAACCCGCGGACCGCCGGCACGTCCTTGTCGGGCCCCGGCGTCCCGTCCTCCTCCTTGCGCTTGCGCCGCACCGGCCGGTAGTCGTTCCCGCCCTTGAGCGCCGGCTCGCCGTTTTCGTTTGCAAACCCGGGCACCGCCACCGGCTCGAAGAGCGAGTTCCCCCACGCGCGCCGCTCGTCCCCGAGCTCCACCGAGTAGCCCGTCGGGAGCTCCACCAGCCGCAGCGGCTCCGGCTCTCCCGACACCACCACCGCCGCCTCGGCGATCTCCTCCCACACCCGCCGCCGCCCAAACGCGTCGTAGCTGCGCGACGGCACAAACCCGAGCTCCTTCGGCGTCCAGCTCGGCGCCTCGGCCCCCGACGTCGGCACCTTGCTGCGCACGCGGAACCACGGCACCACCTCCGTCTTTTCCTCCACCGTGGCCTGGATCTGTCTCTGGAGGTAGCGTCCCGCGTAGTGCGTGCGCATCGTCGCCTTCACCAACGTCAAGCCGTCCACCACCGTCGTCACCACCACCGTGTCGCGCCCCACGTCCACCACAAGACACGTCGGCCGGCCCACCGCCATCGCCACGGCCGACGGCTGCCGCACCATGTACGTGCCGGCAAACTCGAGCGTCTCCAACGCCACCTCGAGCGTTTTGACGCGGTTCTTCTTCAGGTTCCACACCGGCTCCGTCACCAACAACGGGCGCTCGCTGGGCGGGCCGCAACGGAGCTCGCCGACGATCTGCTGCCACTGCGCCGTCACCGCGTCCCAGTCCAACACCTCCGCGTCCTTGTAGAGATCCACCACGTCCGTGTCCGCGCGCGGGAGCGCCACGCGGTCGCCGAAGCGCGTCAGGCCGTCCGCGCCGCTCGAGTACACCGACGGCACCACATACAGCGGTGTGTCCAACCCGGCATAGCCCGCGCGCACCAGGTGCGACCCGGGGTCGAGCACGATCGCACCAACCTCGTCGCCAAAAGACATGGGAGCGAGATGAGGCGCGATTTTTCATGAAGCGCGCAGACTGGAGCAGCGACGAGGAGGTGGTGGTGAAGCGGCGCGGCGGGCGCAGCGGGCGCGGCGGGACACGGCGCCGTGCCACCGCGGCAGACACACACGTGGTGGTCGGAGTGCAGCCGGCGCCGGCCGCGGCTGGGCGCGCGGAGCCTCAGAGCGACAACCCGTTCGCGGACTACCTGGACGAGGAGCGCGTCTGCACGCCGCCACCGCTCCCCCAGCTCCTGTTCGACATTGATGTCGACGTGCACCGGTTCAATCCCCCGTTCCTAGCGCAGCCCGGCGACCCCATCGAGAACAGCGACCCGTTCGAGGCTGCGCGCGTGCAGACGGAGGAGGAGGTGCCGGAAATGACGGGCCGCAGCCTCACCCTCGAGGAGCGGCGGCGCAGTGCGGCACGGCTGGCCGGCGCGCGCGAACGGCTTGGCGTGGCGCCGCAAGCAGCCCCGGAGCGGCGGGAGCGGCGGGCGGCGGCCGACGCGGCCCCCGCGCCTGCTGGCGAGCTTCCGGTGACGGCGTGCCGGGAGTCGTTTCTTGAGGCGCTCTGCGAGCACCAGGTGCTTGTGGTGACGGGCGAAACGGGGTCCGGAAAGTCGACCCAGCTCCCGCAGTATCTCGCCGCGGCGTATCCCGACTGCGTTGCCGTGACGCAGCCACGGCGGGTGGCGGCCATGTCGGTGGCGGCGCGTGTGGCCTCCGAGATGCACTGCACCCTCGGAACGACGGTGGGCTATGCGGTGCGGTTCGACGACCGCAGCAGCGAGCGCACGCGCATCCGCTTCTGCACCGACGGCGTGTTGCTCCGCGAGGTGTTGGCGCTGGGGTTCTCGCGCTATCTGTGCGTGGTTGTGGACGAAGCGCACGAGCGCACGGTGGCGCTGGAGGTGCTTCTCGGGCTTCTCAAGCAGGAGCTCGGCTTCCGCCGCGACCTCCGCGTTGTGGTGACGTCGGCAACCATGGACGCGCTGCGGTTCTGCCGCTTCTTCAACGCCCCGCCGTTCACCATTCCCGGGCGCACGTTCCCGGTCACCATCGAGCACGCGCTCGTGCCGGTGCGCGACTACGTGGCGGCGGCGGTGGAGCGGGTGGCCGCGATTGCGGGGCTGAAGCTTCCGGGCGACGTGCTTGTGTTCATGACGGGCGCCGAGGACGTGGAGTGTGTCGTGGGGTTGCTCCGGCAGCGGCTCCCGACGCTCGAGACGCTTCCGTTGTACTCCCAGCTTCTGCAGGAGCAGCAGGCGCGGGTGTTTGCGCCGCTGGCGGGCCAGCGGTGCGTGGTGTCCACGAACGTGGCGGAGACGTCGTTGACACTCCCGGGCGTGCGCTTTGTGGTCGACTGCGGCTACGCCAAGGTGAACCGCTTCCACGCCGCGATGGGGGTGGACACGTTGCGCACGGTGCCGATTCTGCGTGCCAACGCGTTGCAGCGCGCGGGCCGTGCGGGCCGCACCGCGCCGGGCACGTGCTACCGGCTCTACACGGAGGAGCAGTTTGGGGCAATGGCTGCGGTGCCGGTGCCCGAGCTCCGCCGCACGGATCTCTCGCCGTTGGTGCTTCTTCTCAAGTCGGCGGCGCTCGACCCAGCTACGTTCCCGTTTCTCGAGCCGCCCGACGCGGCGGCACTCCGGGCGTCGCAGTACATGCTCTGGGCGCTCGGGGCGTTGAGCCACGCGGGCGCCGTGACGCGCACGGGGCGGGAGATGGCGCGGCTTCCGCTCGAGCCGATGCTCGCGCGGATGGTGGTGAGCCTGGCGCGGTGCGCGCAGGAGGTGCTCACAATCGTGCTGGTGCTCTGCGTCGGGGGCGTGTTTCTGCGGTCGCGGGACGCGGCGGCGGCGGCGCGGGCGCGGGAGCGGTTTGCGGTGCCGGAGAGCGACCACCTCACGCTCCACAACGCGTACAGCCAGTGGGAGGCGGCGGGGCGGCGGGGCGAGTGGAGCCGGCGGCACCACCTCGAGCAGCGGCAGCTCGAGCAGGCGCGGGAGGTGCGGCGGCAGCTTGCGCAGTTGGTGCCGGCGCCGCACACGCTGTGCGGACGCGACACGGCCGCGGTGCTCGAGTGCGTGGCGGCGGGGTGTTTCCCGAACGCGGCGGTGTGGCGGCGCGGGCGCGAGTACACGGGGTGCCGGACGGGGGTGCCGATGGAGGTGGCGGCGACGCTGGTGCTCGAGGGCGCGCTCCCGCGGTACGTGGTGTTCCACGCGGTGGTGCTGACGGCGCGCGAGACGATGCTGGTGGCGCTGGCGGTGCGGCCGGAGTGGCTCGTGCGGCACGGCGCCGTCTTCTACCTGGTGCGGCGCTCGGCGGCGCTCGAGGCGGCGGTGCCGGGGTGGGCCGAGCACATGGCGCGGTTCTACGGCGTCCGGCGGCTGCTCGAGCACGCGTGGCGCGCGGCGCGGGCGCACGCAGAGGTGGCGCACGCAGAGTTGGCGTGACAACGGCTCGGCAGCATGTGACAGCGCGGTGCGCAGGGTCGGCGAGGGCGTGGATTGGGCTCCGGCGAGCGGCTACGGGCTGGTGTTAGTGGCTGGCTGCTGGGGCCTCAGGGCTGTGTTGTCATCGGGAGTCAGGTAATGTAGATAAGATAAAGGTGGTCGTCATCGGCACCGCTCACATACGAGAAGAAGAAAAGTGGTGGGAAAGGCTGCAGCCCGACGCGATCCGCACGTGCGGCTTGGCGCATGCATGGCTGGCCGCAAACGGAAGCTGCGGGTTTTGGCACGCGGGTGCATCGGCACCGCGAGGGTGTGCTTTGCGGCGGGCGCGGGCCGGGCCCGCGGGACGCCGCTGGGCCGGCCGCCGCCCCGCGCCCGCACGCGCGCCGCGTGCTTCCCCCGCGATCTCACGTTATCGGCCGATCCGGGCCACCGGACAGCGCCCGGTCCCGTCCGAAACCCTACTTGCGCGGCGCCTCCGATTGGCCGCCCTGCAGACGGGCGCCCCGTATGCCGCAGCACGTGGCGTGCTCGGACTTTGGCTGCATGTGCTGCGCGTGCAAAATTGCGCAGCCCCGTATAAAACACCCCTGGCCCGCCCGCTGTCACGCCATGCTTCTCGAGTCCTTTGCGCAGCACGCGGCCGTGGCCGTGTCGGTTGTTCTGTGGGCGCTGCTTCTCGCGGGCCTGCTCGTGCTCCTCCCGTTCGTGCTCCTCCTCGTCTGCGACGTGGCTGTCTTTGCCGCGTGCACCCTCAAAACCACCCTCGCGCTCGACATGCGCGCCAGCACCGTCGTGTCGCCCCCCGCCGCCTCCTTGAAGAATGCGATGGCGCACCCCCGCGCCGTCCGCACGCGCGCCGCCGACGGCTTGTTCCGCGTCCTCAACGCGCTCGCCCGCACGCGCTCCCACTCGCGGCCCCGCGTCGTCGACAAGATGCTCCGCTGAGACCCGTCTCGCGCCGAGCCACAGCCCCGCGCTGTCCACACTCACTTTGCTGCCACCGCTGGCCGGTGTCACTGCTATAATCTGCTGATACACATCCCACCGCTTGTTTACCTGCGCCTCCGCGCCAGGCCCTAGTGTCTGCGCCGAGCCCCTGTGCCGGCACCCGTGCTGCCCGCGCCACTGTAGTCTCCTGCTGCAGCCTTATCGGCGGCGCCCCCGCTTGCTCCGCCCGTCGCGGATGTTGAGGCGCCGGTAGTTGGCGCTCACGCGCGGCGCGAGGCGGCGCGGCAGCGGCGGCGGTGTGGGCTCCCGGCCCGCCGTCCCGCCCGCCGCCACGCGCTCGAGCTCCGCCTGGAGATTGCGCCCCGCAAGCAGGTCGTGCTGCGGCGCCACCTCGAGCCCGATCTTGACGCGCCGGGTCGACCGCTTCTGCGTCTTGCGGAGCTTGCGGGGCTTGCCCTGCGTCTCCGGCAGGCCCGGCGGCAGGCTGTGGGCCGAGCCGGGCGACAGCGCCGTCTCCGGGGGGAAGAGCCCGTCGGGCGGCGACTCGGCCTCGTGGTCGCGCGCCTCCTCGAGCATGGCGAGAAGCGACTTGCGCTTCTTCACCGGCAGCACGAACGGACTTGCCGCCTGTGTGTTGCGGAAGTACGCCGAGGGTGTGTTGTCCACGGGGAGCGGTGTGGGGGCCGCGGGCGTGCTGCTGGCACCCTTGGACGGCGACAGTGTGGGCGTGGATGACACCTCGAGGAGGCCGAGCACGCGGCCGTTCACCTGGGGCGTCGGACCGTACGCCGTAGGCGACACCGACACGGTGCTGGTGGAGCCCACCGCGGCGGGCTCTGCAACTGCGTCCGCAACCGCGTCCGCAACCGCCTCTGTAGCCGCGCCCGCGACGCGCACGGGCCCGGCCGAAAGCACCGCCGCGCCGGCCGCGCCCCCCGCCTTGCGCGCCCGCCAGAACTCCCTGTACATCTGCGCCACCGCCTTGTCCCCCCGGATGTCCTCCTTCGTCGCCTTGCGGCCGTGCAGCTTCTCGAACCGGTGCTCCCACCGCTTGATCGCCTGCTTTAGCTCCTCCATCGCGTGGGCATCGCTCCTCTTTTTTTCCCATGTTGCGTCAAGCCCGGCTCGTGCGCCTCTCCGGCTCCACCCCGTGGTACGTGCGGCCGCCGCCTGCCGCCGTTCCCCAGAGCACCCGTGTGGATCTCCCTGCGGACGCCCCGGCTCTGCTTGCGCCGCTTGTGGACCACCTCGGCGTCCTCGGCCTCGCGGACATTGCCGTCGTCGACACCGCCGCACACCCCGGCGCCGCCGAGCTCGGCGACTACATGGTGGTCACGTCTGCGCGCTCGCTGCGCCACGTCGCCAAGGCCATGTTGGGCTTGCTGCTGTACGTCAAGGCGCGCGGCGGCGTGCCCGAGACGCTGGGTCTCGTGCTGAAGGCGCTCTTGCGGCGCATGGACCGCCGCGCCGCCAAGCGCCTCCGCAAGACCCGCGCCGACAACGACTACGGTGTCGAGCAAAACTCCTGGGGCATGGTCTCCACCGACGACGGCATCGTCGTCAACATTCTCACCGAGCAGCGCCGCGGCGCGTTGCGCCCCGACCAGTTGTGGAGCGGCAGCGACGACGACGTGCATGCCGCGCCCGTCCACGACGACAACGTCTTGTCGGGGATCCGCCGCTTGCACACCTCCGCCCAGCCCGCGGACGACCGCTTGCTGGCGGTGTTGGCCCGTGCGCGTGCGGCAGCGCCGGCCGACATCGAGTCCCTCCGCGCCGAGTGGAGCGCCGTGTTTGAGCCCACGAGCATCCACGCCTGCCGCCTCAACACGCAGCTTGCCTATCTTCTCCACACGCTTGACGCGGCCGCCGTGCCGCTCGGCGACGTGGCCGCCGCGCTCACGCTCCAGCAGGCCAACGGTTTCTGTGTGGACGAGACGGACGTGGAGTTCTTTGTGCGGGTTGCGGCCGAGGAGCAGCTCGACACCGACGCCACCGCCAACACGCTCCACCGCTTTGCGGCCGTGTCGGAGCTCCTTGCCGTGGTGTACGACTCGCAGGGCTTGACGCCGCCGTGGAGCAACGGCGCGCTTGCGACCGCGGTCGTCGAGTGCTGCATCACCGGGACCGCCGTGGCCACCGCCCCGTTGGAGCAGTTCATGGAGCACTTGGCCGCCCGCCGCAGCTTTCCCGTGACCCCCGACTTTCTCGGCGCCGTGGTGCGCGCCTACAGCCTCGCCGGCTGGTGGGAGGAGGTGTTTGCCGTGTGGGCGCGCATGGCGCGCGAGGTGCACGCCGACGGCGACCGCGTGGTCGACCCCCGGCCGTGGGCGCGTCTCTTGGAGGAGGTGCAGGCCTCTGGCAGCCGTCGCGTGGCGCAGTTGTGTGTGCGCCACGCGTTCCCCGAGGCGCGCTTGTTGCAGCTGGCGGAGTTGCGGCCGGCCATGGCGCGCATCGAGTCCTTGGCTGGCTATGTCTAGCGGTGCTACTCCCACGCCCTCTGTAGATACTCAACGAACGCTCCCTTGATGCGGTCCGCCGTGATGGGCCGGATGCGGTTCAACTGGACGAACGCGCGGCGGTGCCGCTGCAACTGCGCCACCAGCACGCCCTCGAGCGGGAGATCGAGCCGCACACCCTCCACCACCGCCTGCGCCCCCGCCGCCGCCTGCACCTCGCGCACCACCTCCGTCGTCAAGCGGTCGAGCTCCTGGGTGTAGTTGCCCGACGCAGACGCCGCCGCCACCGTCACGCTGTTGGGCTTGAGCGCCGCGCCCTCGACCGCCGCGCGCCAGATGTCGGCCGCCGGGAGCGCGTCGTCGGCCGCCAACGCAAACAACGGCTGTTCCCACCGGTTCTGGAAGTGCGGCTCCTCGTAGCGCATGGCCATCGCGCGCACCGTGGCCTCCGGATAGCGGCCGTGGCTGCGCGCGAGGCTTTCCTCGAGCGACGCCATCGTGTACACGACGCAGTACCCCGTGGCCTGCTCCTTGGCCTCGCAGTGGAGCTGGTAGCGCCAGCCCTTGATGTATGCCGGCGAGTCGAGCACCACGACGGTCGTCGGCGAGAGGTCGCGCTTCACCGCCAGGAGCTGCGTCCCGCGCGCCGCCTTCTCGAGCGCGGACAGCTCGTACGCCGCGCGCGCGATCCCCAACGACTCGTCCAGGTGGAGCACCACGCGGAGCGGCGGCGTGTGTGCGGCCGCCCACGGCGCCATCTGCGCCACGAGCTCCTGCGCGCGCGTGCTCTTGCCCGAGCACGGCAAGCCTGTCAAGACAACGAGCGGCATCAACGGCCTGCAAAACCCTGCATGTCGTTTCTTCCTCGCGCCGTCTTCCCCAACTACACGGTGCCGCTCCTGGAGTTCAAGGGCCACCACGTGCGCGCGCTCAAGAAGATGGGCCACATGGCGCCGCGCATGGACCTCCTCGTGGAGTTGCGCGACGCGCGCGCGCCCGTCGACACCCGCAACGTCCTTCTCGACCGCTACTTTCGCCACACGCCGCGGCTTGTTGTGTACCTGAAGATGCAGGAGCTGTTGCTCCCGCCGCAGCTCTTGGACTGGTGGCACGGTGCCGGCGGCTGGATGGGCGTCGACTGCCGTCTGCGCGCGCTGGTGGCCGGCTTGGTGGCCCACTTGGTCGAGCGGCGCGGCCAGATGCACCCGGTGCCGCCGTTGGGAATGCGCTGCTTCATTGCCGGCATGCCCAACGTGGGCAAGAGCACGCTTCTCAACACGCTCCGGCAGAGCAGCAAGGGCGGCAAGAAGGTGGCGCGCACGGGGCCGCAGGCCGGCGTCACCAAGCGCGTCTCGGAGGCGGTCGAGGTGTCGACGGCGGGCCAGAGCATCTACATCCACGACAGCCCGGGCGTGATGCTCCCGCACGTCGAGGGCACCGAGCGGATGGCGGTGTTGGCGTTGGCGGGGTGTGTGAACGCGAGCACCGTGGACGTGGAGATCCAGGCGGACTACATGTTGTACGCCATGAACCGCTGGGCGGAGGGGCGCCAGCGGCCGCCGTACGCGCGGTACTACTCGGCGTGGACAAACAGCATTCATGACATTAGGGACGGGCCGCGCGGGCAGCGCGACAGGGACGGGCAGCACGACGGGAGCGGGGAGCGCGGGGACACCCACACCCCCAGCCAGACAAGGCTCCACGACTTTGTCAAGCGCACGATGGCGGGCAGAGACGGCAAGGTGTTGCTCGGCGACGAGCCGCTCCGGCACTACGCCTTGTGGCGCTCGGCACAGGGGGCCGACCCGGCGACGGGCGCGGCGGTGGCGCGGCAGGTGGCGGTCGAGTACCGCGAGAACGAGCGCCAGGAGGCACGACGCCTCGCCAAGATGGCGGGCAAGTGGGACAAGCCAGACCCCAAGGCGGACCGGCGCGCGTTTGAGTTGAACCGCTTCTGGTGATCACCCCTCGTGCACGGCGGCGGTGAGGCGGGCCGCAGCCGCCACGGCCTTGTCGGCGCCCGCGCGGTCGGCGACGCGCTCCAACTGCGCGGCCGTCTCGTTGATCTCGCGCGCGGCGTCGCTGCACTGGCGCGCCACGTCGGCCAACTCGGCCTGCAACGCACGGCACTCCTCGTCCAACTCGTGCTCGAGGCGCTCCGCGGCCAGCGCGACGGGCCCGCTGCACAAGCGCGCGCTGGCGGCGTCCGCGGGGGCCATGCGGTCGACGTGCACGGGCGCGTCGGGACCGGTCTTGCGGCGCTTGCCGGCGCGCAGACGCTCGCGGGCGTCGAACACCACGTCGTCCAACTGGTCCAAGCGCTCGCGCAAGCCGCGCTCCTCGTAGATCTTGGCAAACTCCTCCTCCAGGCGGCGGCGCCAGAAGCCCAAGACCTGGTCGCGCGCCTGGGCCAACTGGACGCGGCCGGCGGCAGTGCGCGCGACCTGCGGGTAGCACTGCGCGAAGCTGTCGGGCGTGACGGCCCTGATGGTCTCGTCCAAGGCCTTGGTGGCCACCTGCTGGAGACGCGCGAAGCGGACGTGCTCAGCCATGAAAACGGAAACAACACCTCATCGCCACTTTTCCTGATGGAGCCGACGGAACTCCTTGCGCAGGCAGACAAGCTCGTGGCGAAGGCGGGGTCGCCGGGCGGGTTCTTTTCGTTCTTGAGCGGGTCGCTGGCGAGCGAGCAGTACGAGGAGGCGACGGACCTCTACCGCACGGCGGCAAACGGGTTCAAGATCAAGAAGCAGTACGTGGAGGCGGGACGGGCGTTTGTGCTGGCGGCGGAGGCGCAGAAGAAGGCGGGCAACAAGAACGACTTTGCCAACAACATGGTGGAGGCGTTCAAGTGCTTCAAGCTCGGGGGCGGCGACGACGAGACGGCGGCGCGTGCGTTGGAGCAGGCGATCGAGGTGTTTCTCCTCGAGGGCCAGTTCCGGCGCGCCGCCAACTTCCAGATGGAGCTTGCGGAGACGTACCCGGCGGCGCAGGCGGGCGAGGCGTACGAGAAGGCGGGCGACTGGTACGCGGGCGACCTGGCGCAGGCCCTCGCGCTGAAGGCGTATCTCAAGGCGGCGGACCTCAAGGCGGAGGCGGGCGACTACACGGGCGCGATCAAGCAGTACCAGGTGGTGATTGCGGGCGCGGTGGGCAACAACATGGCCAAGTGGTCGTTGAAGGACTACTATCTCAAGGTGGTGTTGTGTCTGCTTGCGCAGGAGGACGTGGTGGGGGCGCAGCTGCAGCTCGACCGCGGGTTGGCGGAGGAGCCGCTGTTTGAGCAGACGCGCGAGTACGCCTTGTGCGTGGCCATCATCGACGCGATCCGCGACGGCGACCTCCAGGAGTTCACCAACAAGGTGTACGAGTTTGACCAGTTCCTGAAGTTGGACAAGCTCAAGACGGACTTGTTGTTGGCGATCAAGCGGAAGGTGGAGGACGAGGAGGACGATCTCACGTAGCGGCTGCGCGCGGCCCCCGCGCCCCCCGCCACTACACGCTCTTGGTTGCGCCCTGCCCCAGCCGCATCCCCGTGCAGCAGAATCTGTGGGGAAGCTGCATGCGTCACATGCTGCCCAACGACCCCGGATTGCTGCGAGCGGCCGCGTCACGACGGCTCGGCCGCGTGGCATGCCGCCGGTCTGCACCCCGCCTTTCTCTCTGATGGACGCGAAGGAAAAGCAGGCGCTGGCGGTCGACGTGGCCGACTCGGGCTCGTTCGACTCGCACCTGCACACGACGCAGCGCGGGCTCACGGCGCGCCACCTCGCGCTCATGGTGATTGGCGGCTCCATCGGCACCGGCTTGTTTGTCGGTGTGCTGGGGCCGCTCACGCTGTCGGGCTCGCTCAACGTCGTGCTCGGCTTCTTTGTCTACGCGTGCATGGTGGTGTGGCCGTTGATGCAGTGCGTGGCGGAAATGTGCTCGTGGCTTCCGATCCGCGGCTCGCTCTTCCACTACGCCACGCGGTTCGTCGACCCTGCGCTCGGCTTCACCGCCTCGTGGGTCTACGTCTACACCGCCGCCATCTTCATCTGTGTCGAGTTTGTCGCGGTCGCGACGGTCATCTCCTTCTGGCTGGACGTGAACCCCGCGGCGTGGATCGCCTTGAGTCTCGGCGTGAGCGTGGCGTTCAACAGCGGTGCCGTGCGCTGGTACGGCGAGGTGGAGTTCTACACCGCCTTCATGAAGTTGTTTCTCATTGTCGGCCTCATGTTCTTCACGCTCATCACCATGTGCGGCGGCAACCCCAAGGGCGATGCGTACGGCTTCCGCCACTGGCACACCGACGGCGCGCTCATGAAGGAGTACCTTGTCGGCGGCACCACCGGCCGCTTCCTCGGGTTCTTCAACTGCTTGACGTATGCCGCGTTCTGCATCGGCGGCCCGGACCCGGTGTTTTGCGCCGCCGGCGAGGTGATCAACCCGCGCCGGGTGATCCCCATGACGGGCCGTCGTGCGTACGTGCGCATCATGCTCTTCTACGTGCTCGGGGTGGCGTTCATGTGCTGCATCTGTTCCGCCAACAACCCCGACCTCTCGGCGGCGCGGGAGGGCGGGCGCGCGGGGGCGGGGCAGTCGCCGTGGGTGATTGGCATCCGGCTGGTGGGTGTGCACGGCTTGGACCTGCTTGTGAACGCGTGCATCATGGCGTCGGCGTGGCTGTGCGGCAACGCGTACGTGTTCACGACGCTGCGGTCGCTCTACTCGACGGCGCTCCAGGGCTACGCGCCGCGCTTCTTCACGCGGTGCACCGCGAGCGGCGTGCCGGTGTACTGCGTGGCGTTTGCGGGGCTCTTTGGCTGTCTCGGGTTTCTCACCGCGAGCAACAACACGACCGAGGTGTACAACTGGTTCGTGAACTTGGGCACCACGGGCATGTTGTGCACGTACATGACGGTGTACTTTTGCTTCTTCAAGTTCCGGCGGGCGTTCGTGGCGCAGGGCTTCCTGCTCACGAAGGACGCGTACTACGCCGTCATGTGGCCGGTGCACCCGTACGGCACCTATCTCGGGTGCGGCATCATTCTCGTCATCTTGTTCTTCAACGGCTTCTGGATCTTCTTCCCCGGGAGCTTCAGCGTCGCCAACTTGTTCACGAGCTACTTCTGCCAGGTGTTCTACGTCTGCTGCTTTGTCTTCTGGAAGGTGTTCCGCGGCACGACGTTCCGCTCGAGCCTCGACGCCGACATCACCTCCGGCAAGGCCGCCATCGACGAGGAGGAGGAGGCGCAGTTGCAGCAGCAGTTGCAGGACCACCCGCCGCGCCCGGGCCGCCTCTGGGCCGTGCTCCGCCAGGTCGACAGCGTCTTGTTCACATGATTCCGAGGCAGCGTGATCGAATCAGGAAGGTAAATCCGGCGCCGGCACCTGCGTCCCTGCAGCCCGCAGCTCGCCGAAAAACACCCGCCCGCGCCGCCCGTCCGCGCCGCAGCGTGCCAAGGCCGGCGTGCTGCGCGCTGCTAGCCGCGCGGTTGCCCCCACGTGTAGCCGCCCCCCACGGCACTTGTGCATACATGCTCCGATTCTCCGGCGCCAAGACTGCGTGCGTCCCGCCGGCGCGCCCAGCCAATAACGTGCCTGCGTGTCCCCGCTGCAGGACAGCCTGCACGATAAAGCTCCCGCCGTGCATAATCTTCCCGCGCAGCTCTGCAACGCTCGCTGATAAGCGTGGGCTGCTATAAAGCCCGTGGGGTGGGCGCTGCTGGGCCGGCACCAATGGACACCAAGAAGACCGAATCCGTTGCGTACGCCTCCGAGCTGCCCGTGGAGGGCGAGGTGACCGAGCTCACCGACTTCCACTCCGTGTTCGACGCGGAAAAGTACGGCTCGACGCAGCGCGGGCTCACGGCGCGGCACCTCTCGCTCATGGTGATTGGCGGCTCCATCGGCACCGGTCTCTACGTCGGCATCCTGGGGCCGCTCACGCTGTCGGGCTCGCTCAACCTCTTGCTCGGCTTCCTCATGTACTCCGCGCTCATTGTGTGGCCGTTGATGCAGTGCATCGCCGAGATGTGCTCGTGGCTTCCGATCCGCGGCTCGCTCTTCCACTACGCATCGCGGTTCGTCGACCCTGCGCTCGGCTTCACCGCCTCGTGGGTCTACGTCTACACCGCCGCCATGTTTGTGTGCGTCGAGTTTGTGGCGGTGGCGCTGGTGATCAAGTACTGGCTGGACGCAAACCCCGCCGCGTGGATCACCCTCGGTCTCTTTTCCTCCATTGCCTTCAACCTCGCGGCCGTCAAGTGGTATGGCGAGATTGAGTTCTACACCAGCATGATGAAGGTGATGCTCATTGTCGGCCTCATGCTCTTCTCGCTTATCAGCATGTGCGGCGGCAACCCCAAGGGCGACGCGTACGGCTTCCGCCACTGGCACACCGACGGCGCGCTCATGAAGGGGTACCTTGTCGGCGGCACCACCGGCCGCTTCCTCGGCTGGCTCAACTGCGTCACCTACGCCGCGTTCTGCGTGGGCGGGCCCGACGCCGTCTTCTGCGCCGCCGGCGAGGTGGTCAACCCGCGCAAGGTGATCCCCATGACGGGCCGCCGTGCGTACGTGCGCATCATGCTCTTCTACGTGCTCGGTGTCTTTTTCATGTGCTGCCTCTGTTCCGCCAACAACCCCGAGTTGTTGGCGGCGCGCAAGGACGGCCGGGCGGGCGCCGGTGCCTCTCCCTGGGTCATTGGCATCCGCCAGGTGGGCGTGCACGGCTTGGACCTGCTCGTGAACGCGTGCATCATGGTGCTGGCGTGGCTGTGCGGCAACGCGTTCATGTTCACGTGCTCGCGCTCGCTCTACGCCACGGCGCTCCAGGGCTACGCGCCGCGCTTCTTCACCCGCTGCTGGAGCAACGGCGTGCCGGTGTACTGCGTGGCGTTTGCCGGCGCCATTGGCTGTCTTGGATACCTCACCTCGAGCGCCTCCACCACTGAGGTGTTCAACTGGTTTGTCAACCTCGCCACCTGCGGCATTCTCACGGCGTACCTCGTCATCTTCTTGTGCTACTTCAAGTTCCGCCGCGCCTTCCTCGCGCAGGGCTTTGACTACAAGACGGACATCTACTACACCGCGCCGTACAACCTCCAGCCGTACATTTCGTACGTGGGCTGCTTCCTCATCACGCTTGTCTTGATCTTCAACGGCTTCTGGATCTTCTTCCCGGGCAACTGGAGCGTCGCCAACTTGTTCACGAGCTACTTCTGCCAGGCGTTCAGCATCTGCTGCTTTGTCTTCTGGAAGGTGTTCCGCCGCACCAAGTTCCGCTCCGACTTGCAGGCCGACATCACCTCCGGCAAGGCCGAGATCGACGAGGAGGAGGAGGCCGCCGACGCCGAGCGCTTGGCCAAGTCCCCGCCCCGCCCCGGCATCTTCTGGAAGATCGTCCGCCGGCTCGACGACGTCTTGTTTGCCTAATGTATGGACCGTTAGCTTTTCCCGGCACCCTCACGAGTAGTTGGACCCGCCACCCTCGCGTAGCGCCTGGAGAATCTCCTCCTTCATGGCGTAGTGCATCTCGCGCACCTCCTGGAGGATCTCCTTGCGCCACTCCGCCAACTCCGCGCGCACCACCTGTGCCACCGCATCCGCGCGGGCCGCCTCCAACTGGGCCGCAAGCTGCACCGCTCCGGGCGGGGTCTGCAGCGCCCGTTCCTCCGTCTCGCCGGCCCCCGTCTCCACGCCCGCCCCCACCCCCGTGTCCTCGCCGTTCTCGGCGCCTGCGCCGCCCCACTCGCCCGCGGCCGCCACCGCCGCCACCACCTCCATGCGGCTCACCAGGTAGTCGCGCGCCAACTGCGGGTCCAACTCCGCCGACGGCGTGCGGCTCTTGTGCTTGCGCGCCCCGCGCTCCCCGATCAACTTGACAAGCAACTCCCGCCGCTCTACCGTGCGCGGGTCGTTCGGATCCACCTCCAAGAACCGCTTCTTGGCCATCAAGTACTTCAACCGGTCCTGGCACTGCCGCAACGTCGAGTGCCGCCCCTGGTGCCCCATCTCGCTCTGGAACGTCTCGTACACCATCTGCCACGCGCCCCGCCGCTGCACTCCCGCCTTCTTGTGCGGCTCCAACGCCAACACCGTCTTCAACAAGAACACGTCGTGCGTGGGGTCGAACCGGATCGGCACAAGCTCCGGAAGCATCCCCGGGAAACGTGTTCGGGAAATGTCTGCTGCAAAATCGCGAAACCGCCTTTTGCCCATGAAGCTCGTCGTGCCGCTGGTGTTTGCCCGGACGGTGCCGGGGCGCCGCGGCGGCAGCCCACGTGTCGCTGTCGACCGCGCCGCGGCGCTCCACGCCCCCTGGACCGTGGTGCACGCCGCCGACGACGCCATCCCCGCCCTCTGGCAGCGCCACATCGAGTGGCAGCCCGTCGTGGCGCGCGTCCCGCCCTCCATGCAGCCCCTCGTGCCCTCGCTCGGCCGCACATGGCTCCCGTACTTGGCGCGCCACTTCGGCGCCGTGGTCGCCACCCCCACCGCCGACTCCGTTGCCTTTTCGCTGCACACCAACCACCGCCGCATCGCCGGCGGCGCCTTGCATCGCTGGTGGGTCCGCTTCCAGCAGAGCGTCACCCACCACGACCGCCGCCCGGGCCGTGTCCGCGGCTTTCCCGCCGGTGCCCGTGCCCACCACGCCCGCCACGCTCGCCCCACACGCCGCCTCGTGTACCCGAACCAGTCCCCGGCGCAGGCCGCGTGCACCGTCTTCAGCCTGGTGGTCAGCCAGATGCGGGAGTCCATGTGCGTCGTGGAGGTGCCGGCCTCCGCCCGCGGCTTCTTGAGCGACGCCGTGTTGACGCGGCTTGAAAAGCGCCACTGGGTGGTGTTCGGGGTGAGCCGCCGCGGCTCTCGTCTCGAGGTGGCGGTGGCCGGCTTCAGCGACGTCTCCGTGGACCGCGCCGTGGCGGCCGTGCACGAGCAGATCCGCCTCATGGGGCTCCATCGGCGCGAGATCTACGTGGGTGCGTGGCGCGACGCCGTGCGCCACAGCCGCCGCCACGACGTGGTCTGGACCGAGTCTCCGGACGAGACCGGCCCCGCCGGCAGCGTCTTCACGGCGCACGCGCTCTCGGCCGCGGCGTTGGCACGCGTGGGCGCCGTGGTCGCAGGCGAGCTCCCCCCCGGCGAGCTCGTGCGCCCGCCCCCCAGCACCGCCGAAGCCCTCGCGGCGGGCGACGCCGAGCGCGGCCGGCAGCGGCTCCGCAGCGAGATTGCCCGCGTGTGTGCACCGTCCGCCCGCCGTCCGTTGGAGCGCATGCCGTACTGGCCGTGCGGCGACGGTGTGTACGTTGCCACGCGGGATCCCGCCGCCGTGGCCGCGGTGTGCGCGCGGTTGGCGTCTATCCCCGCCGCGACGGTCGAGGTGCCCGCGTCCGCGCGCGCCGCCACAGCCCTGCTCCTCCCGCAGGCTCAGCTCCTCGGCGTCGACGTCACACTCGCCCCGCTGTTTGCAACCACTGGCACGGCATACGTGCGCGGACGCAGCGGCGCCTCGATCGACGCCGTGGTGGAGGGCCTCGCGGCAGGCCAGCTCGGCTCGGTGTGGGAGCTGCCGCCACGCACAACGCCGGCGACGCCGCTCGGGCCGGCGCGCAACGAGCCGCTCCCGCCGGCGACGCCCCCCACGGCGCCGCTGGGGTTCGCGGGCCCGCGGCTCCGGCGGGCGGCGGCGTGCACGCGCTAGTTGTATTATCCACTGTACATACCCTCAGAGGATCCCGCTGTCGTTCAAGGCGTTGGTGAGGATGGTTTCGCGGACGGCAGCAAACACCAACTCGATGTTGCTGGTCTCGGTGGCCTGGGTGACGTGCGCGTACAAGTTCAAGCCCAGGCGGTTCACCTGGCTGAAGCGCCAGAGAATGTACTTGGCGGCCTTTTTGACGTCGGGCCCGCCGGTGTAGTCCGGGAAGAAGTTCTCCATGGGGCTCTGGGGGATCTTTTCGGCAAAGATGTCCACCTTGTTGAGGAAGAGCACAATGCTGCTGCGCGCAAACCACCGCAGGTTCACGACGCTGTCGAACAAGCTCAACAGCTCCTCGAGGCGGTTCTGCAGGTTCTCCTCGAGCAACACCTGGTCGTACTCGCTCAATGCAACACAGAAGATGATCAACGTGACGTTGTCAAACGAGTGGATCCACTTCTTGCGCTCCAGCCGCTGCCCGCCCACGTCGTACATGTGGTACACCAACCCGCCGTCGCCCACCGGAAAGCGCGTGTCGTAGAGGCCCAGTGTCTTTTTGCGTGTGCGGAGCACGTCCGCCACGTCGGGGAGGTAGCCCGGGGCCGCAATGCGTGGTAGCTGCTCGAAGAAGTAGCACGCCGAGTCCGGGAGGTAGAACGACAGGCGGAACTGCGCAATGAACGGCACCGTCTGCAGCGACTCGTAGAGGGTTGTGATGAGCGCCGCAATCTCCGGCAGGAACTCCACCTCCGACGGGGCGTACGCCACCACCTCGTCCGCCTGGACGGGCGTGAGCGCCGCGTCCGTGCCGTCCAGCACGAGCTCTGGCCGCAATTCCCGCATGGCGCCAATCAAGCAGCGCGCCCCCTCCATCACGTTGCGGAACACGTACCCGCGGTAGTCCTCGCGCTCCTCGTCCAGGAACCCGTCCTGGTAGAGGATCTTCATCTGCTTGAGAATGGTCGACTTGCCGGACTCGCCCAGACCGAGGAGAAGAATCTTCACCTCGCGCGGCGCGCCCGCCGCCCCCGCGCTGCCCGCTGCAGGCACCACCGCCGCGCCCCCGGCCGCGGGTTCCGTCGTGGCAACCGCTGCTGCCTCCACCGCCGTCGCGTCGTCTGTGGGCGCCGCCGGCTCCTCCTTGGCGGCGGGCTGGGCCGTCTTCACCCCTGCCGGTGCGCCCGTCGCCGCCGGCGGGCTGTGTTCCTTGCTGCCGCAGATTCCCATGGGAGCAATAAGTGCGTCACAGGGGGCGCGTGGGGTGCGTTTTTTCGCTGCGCCCGGCGTGTATTGGTGCATTAAGGTTCGCTAGCGGCGGCGGCCCCGTCGGGGCGGGCGGCCGGGTCCGTGGGCGTGGAAGCCGCCGGGCGCGCCCATCATGCGGCGGCGTGGCGGCGCGACGATGACCGGGCGCGGGCGCGCGACGATGACCGGGCGCGGGCGCACGATGACGGGCAGCGCCACGACGATGGGCGCGCGTGCCAAGGGCGGCGCCACGACAACGGGGTGGGCCACGACGGGGGGGCCGTAGGCGTGCGGGACCGGTCTGCTCGAGCAACAGCCCATGGGAGGAGGAGGTGAAACGGGGTCAGCCCATGCAGCGAGACAATGGCAGGACTTGGGGGGGCTGGATCGGTCGAGGCAGTGGGGGCTGTCGCGGGCGCCGGCCGCCGTGCTGGCCGCCATGCTGGCCGTTGTGCGGGCCGCTGCGTGCTGCCTCGAGCCGCTCCGAGCCACGTCGCGGGACCCCGCACCTCTTCGTGCCTCCTCGAGCCGCCCCACACCACCGATACGCATTCATTCCTAGTAGCCGCCACGCCCTCTAAAGTTGCCACGGCCGCGCGGCGCGCCGCCGAAACCACCACGGCTGCCGCCACGACCGCCAAAGCCGCCGCGCGCACCACCACGGCTGCCGAAGCCGCCGCGCCCGCCGCGCCCGCCGCGCGCACCAAAGCCGCCACGCGCACCAAAGCCGCCACGCGCACCGCCGGCACCGCCCTTGCCCTTCGGCTTCTTCACCTTCGGCCCCACCTGCTTGGGCGCGGGAATGAAGCGCTCCAATGGCAACAACTTGTCGCCGGCAATGTAGAACTTGCTGCCCTCCTTGAAGCTCGTCGCCTGGACCCCCTCGCTCGGCTTGATGGTAAAGTACACCTCGTTCATGGGCCCGAGAATCTCGTCCACCTTGCCCACCTGCGTCTTGTTCTCGAGGTAGATGGGCGCGTTGAAGTACGGGATCTTGGCGTTGGTCAGACGGCACACAACGTCGCCCTCGCACGCGTGGAGGAACTCGCCCATCTCAAACACCTGGTCCGGCGGGCCCTGCTGGAACCCCCGGTCGCCGCCAAAGCCCCCGCGCCCGCCCCGGAAACCGCCGCGCGAACCGCCGCGCTGAAACCCACCGCGTCCTCTGTTCATGATGGAGTGGGTGCTGGGTGAAAAAATATTCCGCGATGAGCGCCGCCGTTTTGGGAACTCTGCATGCAGTGGGAGCGGGTCCGCGAGAGCGTCGCTGCGGGCCGGTGGGGCGTCGAGTTGCTCGGCGTGCGCGCCAGGGTGGCTGCGGCGTGGGAGCTGCTCCCGGACGACGCCGTCCGTGTTGCCGCCATGCTCGAGTGGCCCCCGGACGAGCTACGCGCCGTCCCGCCCGCCTTGGCCGCACGCGTGTGTGCGCTCGCCGCCGACGCCGCCGTCCGTCCCTGGTTGGTGCGTCTCTCGGCGGTGGCGCCGGGGGCGTTTGATCCCGCGTGGGTTGTCCGCCAGACCGGCGGCTGGGCGCTCCGGATCGCCGCCAACGTGGGCGTGCTGCCGCACGACGCCATGCGCATGGCCGCCGACGCCGACGCCGCCGACGCCGGACTCGTGCGCTGGGTCTTGCACCGCCTCCCGCCGACCCCGGTGCACACGCTCCAGGCGACAGCCTTGCGCGCGGGCCACCGGGACTACGCGCTTCTCCGCAGCCCGCTGGCAGACGACACACGCGCCTTTCTCGCCGCGCTTCTGGAGGACGCGCTCCGCGCCGTGGCGGCACCATTCAGCCCTCCACAGCTCTCCCCCGAGCGACTCGTGCTGCTCCTTGTGCTCTTGACCTCCCGCACCGACACCCCCGAGCGGCTCCTCGCGTCGGTGTATCCCTCTGCCGGTGATCTCCGCGCACCGCCGCCGCCGCCGCCGGTGACGCCGCCGTTTGTCTCCACGGCGGACTTTGTCGCCCGCCACTACACCTCGACCAAGCTCTCCGTGTGGCGGGATTTGGCAGCCGATCTCGGGCTGGCGTTGGCGCGGGTGAAGCGCGGCAAGTCGCGGAAGCTCGCACGCTGCTCGGTTGCATCTAGCACGCGCCACCCCCTGGGCGAGGCAACCGAGGTGCTCTCCCTCGACCACTCTGTCAGCACCACACCGTGGACGCTTGTCCCGGGCGACGCCGTGTGGTTGGTGGCCGAGGACGGCGGCGAGGTGCTGCTGCTTGCGCCGGCCGTCGTGGCGTCGGTCGGCCCTCTCACCGTCACCGCCCGCGGCCCTGCGGCGGACCACGTCTGGGTGTACCGCCCGGACGATGCGCTTGCCGCTGCCTTGTGCCAGCTTGCGGAGATGCTGCGGCGCGAGCTTGCCACGCCGCCGTGGCTCGAGCCCGTGGTGCTTGGCTCCGGCCCGCATGTGGACGGCATCCCCCCGGCCGCCTATTCCCAGCGGATGTTCACGCACACCGCCTTGGAAACCGCGTTGGGGCTGCCGTTGGCGCGGCAGGGAAAGCGGCGCGGCACGGCGCTTGCGAGCGACGTGGTCATCAGCGACGGTCCGCAGGTGCACGCCGTCGACTTGCCCCAGCCTGTGGGGGCGCGCGCCCTTGCTCCCCGGGCCGAGCAGCTTGCGGCGATAGCCCACGCGGGGCTCCACCGGTTGACGGTGGTGGAGGGCGGCCCGCGGAGCGGCAAGACCTCGGCGGTCCCGTTCATGGTGGCCCTGTGGCAGGAGTACGGCCTGACAGTGGTGGTGGCGCCGTCGGTCGCCGCGCTCGACAGCGTGTTTGCGGCGCTCGATGCCATGGGCGTGTCCCGCCTCTACAGCACGGTGCGGGGTGCGGTGGGGCTGGTGGAGTGGTACGAGCAGCGGGTGCCCGAGTGGGTCGCGCGGATGGCGGCCGTTGCCAGCGCCGTGAACGCGCCCGGCGTGTACTCCGACACGGCCGCGGCGTGGTTTCTTCTCGCCAGCCACGTGGAGCCGGCGTGGCGCGCGTTCGTGGCAGAGGCGGTGGGGCTCGAGCCGGCAGCGGTGTGGGCGCGGTTTCCGTGGCACGGCCTCTTTCCGGCCCCCACCGCGGCTAGCCACACGGCGGTGATGCACCACGCGGCCTCGTGCCAGTTCCAGACGGTGCAGCTCTTGGAGACGCTCATGGAGTGGAACCGCATGCGGGTCCTTCTGGCGCGCGAGCGGCGGCGCTGCATGTACCACTCGGCAAACGTCGTGGGGGTGCTTGCGGGGGGCTGCTCCGAGACGCGTGGGTTTGCCAACGTGGTGGTGGACGGCGCAGGGCGCGTGCTGCCGCTCGAGCTCTGGCTGTGGACAGCGGCGGCGGCGCGCGTGGTTCTCCTTACCGACCCTGTCTACGAGGGCCGGGTGCCGTGGTCCGTGCCGGCGGTGGCGCTTGCGGCGCCTCTCCCTGCGGTCCGCATGTCGGCAGTGGACGTGGCCGGGTCGGAGCGGCCGGCCGGGGGCGCGTTCCAGAACGTGGCCGAGGCCGAGCGGGCGGCGGCGGCTGTGGCCGGGCTTGTCGCCGCGGGGACGGCCGCGGCCGACATTGCCGTGCTCACGCCGTACGGACCCCAGGCGGTGCTTCTCGCCGAGGCGGTGCCCGGGGCGGCGGTGCACACGGTCGACGGGAGCCACGGCGGCGCGTGGCGGTGTGTGGTGGTGCTGGTGGTGCGGACGTCGATGGTGAGCCCCGACGTGGCGGAGTGGCTCAACGCGCAGCTCGCGTACGCACTCACGCGTGCCACGGCGCAGTGCACCGTGCTCGGCAGCCGCCCGTTCGTGCAGACGGCGCTCGCCCCGACGGCGGGCGGCGTGGAGTTCTGCACGTGACCTAGATTCCGGATTAGGAGAGGCGCGCCATATTTTCCACTGCGTCGAACAGACATGCTCTGGTGCTCGAGTGGGATGCTCGTGCGGTTTGCGTCGCGGCGGTCGCGGCCGCTCATCGGGAGCCCGGAGGTGCGCAAGTACCTCGGGCCTGCGTCGAACTCGGAGAAGAACAACCGGAAGCGGATGGTGCGGACGCTCAACCAGTTCCACCAGCGGGAGCTCCGGGAGAATGCGATCCCCAAGGGCGACCCGATCCGGGGCGAGGCGAACAACGCGTTTGTGGTGCGGATGGAGAGCGAGCTCAACCTGCCGCACGTGATGGTGCAGGGGTTGGCAAACCTGGACGTGGAGCGGATGCTCTTTGGCGCGATGCGGCACGTGGTGGAGGAGGTGCAGCCGCAGCTCGACGCGGAGGAGACGGCGCAGCTCATGGAGGCGGAGGAGCGGCGGCGGGAGGCGGTGTTGCGGTGCTTGCTGATGGCGAACGCGGACGCGGCGGAGCGGCGCAAGGCGGCGACGGCGATTGCCGTGAAGGAGTTTCAGCGGGAGGAGGGCGACACGGGGCTGCCGGAGGTGCAGGCGGCGGTGTTGACGGTCAAGATCCTTGCGGAGCAGCAGGCGGTGTACCTCCACAAGCACAACCACCAGGGGTTGCGGCTGTTGCGCATGGATGTGCAGAAGCGGCAGCGGCTCTTGCGCTACTTGAAGCGCGACAACCCGGAGCGGTACTACTGGGCGCTTGCCAAGTTGGGGCTCACGGACGGGTTGGTGCACATGGAGTTTGCCTTGTCGGGCGCGGACATGGTCAAGTACGACGTGGTGAAGGACAAGGTGGTGAAGGTGACGGACCGCGCGAAGGACCGCGCCAAGAAGCGCGAGCGCGAGCAGGTGCGGTACGCCGCGTTGAAGAAGGAATGGGAGACGTCGCGCTCGACGCGGGAGCGCCGCGCGTTGTTGATGAGGGAGGCGGAACAGTTGCGCCAGGAGATCAAGAAGCAGCGGCGCGTGCGCAAGCGGCGCGGCGCGGCGGCGAGCGCGGCGAAGCGGGCAGAGACGGCCGCGCGGTTGGCGGTGTAGGGGTGTACATATACAGAGCTGCAGGGCCGTGCCGGCAACCGGGCTGGATGGGGTCGCCGAGCCGAGTCGCCGGGCTGAATGGAGTCACGGGACCAGACGCAGCCACAGACGCCGAGGTCTTCGGCGCAGGAGGCGTTTATTGCCTGATTCGGCAGAGTGTACACAAGCGGCATGCTATTTTCGGCGCGAGTCGCAGGCGGCTGTGCCTCGGCGGGCTTGGTCGCTGGGGCTGGGGCACGGCGGCGCTACCGGGGCACGGGCGCGGGCCGCCACGACGCACGCGGGGTGCGGCAGACCGGTGCTAGCGCGCGCCCTGCGCCCCCGCTGCGCCCCCGCCGGATCGGCGGCGGTAAACTCCGGTAGGGTTCTGCGGCGCGGCGTTCTGCCGGCGCAGATATCGTCTGCTCTTCCTGCCACGTTCCTCCTTCTATAAATACGCCCCGGCGCCCCCACCAGTTCCCAACGCGACAATGTGCGGCATCTTTGGCTACGTCAACTACCTCGTGCCCAAGAAGCGCGGGGAGATCCTTGACAACCTCGTCACGGGGCTCCAGCGGTTGGAGTACCGCGGCTACGACCTGGCCGGGTTGGCGGTGGACGGCGACGCGTACGGCGAGACGCGCATCTTCCGCTCGGTGGGCAAGGTGTTCAAGTTGAAGGAGAAGATCGAGACGTCCGGCATGGACCGCGACGAGGAGTTCACGAACCACGTCGGCATTGCGCACACGCGCTGGGCGACGCACGGGCAGCCGATGGAGAAGAACTGCCACCCGCAGTGCCTGGACCCCACGAACGAGTTTGTCGTGGTGCACAACGGCATCATCACCAACTACAAGGCCCTCAAGACGTTGCTCGACGGGAAGGGCTACGTGTTCGAGCTGGACACGGACACCGAGTGCATCGCCAAGTTGTTCAAGCACGTGTACGACACGCTGTTGAACAACGGGCACGAGCCCGACTTTAACGAGCTCACAAAGTCCGTTCTCTTTGAGTTGGAGGGCTCGTACGGGTTGCTCGTGCGCCTGTCGCACTACCCCAACGAGGTGATTGCCACGCGCAAGGGCTCGCCGTTGTTGGTTGGCGTCAAGAGCGAGAAGAAGTTGAAGGTGGACTTTGTCGACGTGGAGTTCCCCAACAAGGAGGGCGACGCCGTCACGACGCTGGCGCCGCCGGCGGGGCTCCTCCCGGTGGCGCAGGGCGAGCAGCGGCTCCGCCACTCGCAGTCGCGCGCGTTCCTCCTGGAGGACGGCGCGCCCATGCCGGTGGAGTTCTTCCTCTCGTCGGACCCGTCGCTGGTGGTGCAGCACACCAAGAAGGTGATGTTCCTCGAGGACGACGACATTGCTCACATCTACGACGGCGAGATCCACATCCACCGTGCGAAGCGCGAGGCCGGCGCGAGCGCGACCCGCAGCATCCAGACGCTCGAGATCGAGTTGGCGCAGATCATGAAGGGCCCGTTCTCGCACTTTATGCAGAAGGAGATCTTCGAGCAGCCGGAGCTGACGTTCAACACGATGCGCGGGCGGCTCGACTTCGACAACCACACCGTGAACCTCGGCGGCTTGAAGCTGTGGTTGCGGAGCATCCGCCGCGCGCGCCGCATCATCATGATTGCCTGCGGCACGAGCTACCACCTGTGTCTCGCGACGCGCCTGATCTTTGAGGAGTTGACGGAGATCCCGGTGCTGGTGGAGTTGGCGTCGGACTTCCTCGACCGCCTGCCGCCCGTGTTCCGCGAGGACTGCTGCATCTTTGTGCTGCAGAGCGGCGAGACGGCGGACAGCATGCTTGCGTTGAACTACGTGCTCGAGCGCGGCGCCCTCACGGTGGGCATCGTCAACGCGGTGGGCTCGTCGATTCTGCGCGCGACGCACTGCGGCGTGCACATCAACGCGGGGCCGGAGATTGGCGTGGCGTCGACCAAGGCGTACACGTCGCAGTTCATTGCGCTCGTGATGGTGGCGCTCTCGCTCTCGGACGACCGCATCCTGATGCGCGCGCGCCACGAGGAGATCATCGAGGGGTTGCGCCGCATCCCCGAGCAGATCAAGCGGGTGTTGGAGCTCGACGAGCCGATCAAGAAGTTGTGCCAGACGGTGCTCAAGGACCAGAAGCTGATGTTGTTGCTCGGGCGCGGCTACCAGTTTGCGACGGCGCTCGAGGGCGCGTTGAAGATCAAGGAGATCTCGTACATGCACTCGGAGGGCGTGTTGGCGGGCGAGCTCAAGCACGGCGTGTTGGCGCTCGTGGACGAGAACCTCCCGATCATTGCGTTTGCGACGCGGGACCTGCTCTTCCCGAAGACGATGCTGGCGATCAACCAGGTGACGGCGCGCAACGGGCGGCCGATCATCATCGCGAACGAGGGCGAGGCGGTGCTTGCCGACAGCAGCAAGGTGTTGGCCAACCTCCACGTGCCCGAGACGGTGGACTGCTTGCAGGGCTTGTTGAACGTGATCCCCGTGCAGTTGATCAGCTACTGGTTGGCGGTGGGCAACGGCATCGACGTCGACTTCCCGCGCAACTTGGCCAAGTCGGTGACGGTGGAGTAGGGTGTAGGGCCCGTGCCGTGCTAAGCTATTTTGTCTCAGACCCGCCGGCGCGGCTGCACCGCGACGCACCGCGACGCACCGCGACGCACCGCGACGCACGCGCCGGCGTGATATCACATCATCAATCCTGCGCCGCTCGACATCACACCTCCTCATGCGCGTTTCGTGGTTGTTCGGGTTGGCCAACCTCGGCGTGGTTGTCGTGGCGTGGGTGCTCAGCCTGTACCTCGTGCTGCGGCTCGCCGAGGACAACTTGTACCGCAAGCCCTTCTTCATCACGTACCTCAACACCAGCTTGTTCGTGCTCTACTTGGTGCCGTTTGCGTGGCGGCAGCGCGTGCGCCGCCAGCCGCGCCGCGGCAGCTACCAGCCCGCGGACGACGACGAGCGCGCGAGCCTCTCGCCCGACGTGGTTGCGGGTCTCCACGAGTGCGGCGCCAACTCGCCGCTCCACGTCCGCGAGAGCTCGCCCGTGCTTCCTCCGATCTCCCTCCGCGAGACGGTGCAGCTCTCGGGCCAGTTCCTGGTGCTCTGGTTCCTCGCGAACCTCGTCACCAACGCGTCGCTCTCGTACACCACCGTGGGCTCGCAGACGATCCTCTCGTCAACCTCCCTGTTCTGCACGCTTGGCGTCGGCTACCTCGCAGGCGTCGAGACGTTCACCAGCCGCAAGGTGCTCGGCATCTGCCTCCTGTTTGTGGGCGTTGTGATCGTCACCATGTTCGACCGCGTGGAGCTGCAGGCAGCGTTCTCCGCGCTTCTGGTTTTCTTTGGCAACGCGCTCGCGCTCACCGGCGCCGTGCTCTACGGCGTGTACACGATCCTCCTCAAGAAGCGGGTGAAGGACGAGCTGCGCATGGACATGCGCGTCTTCTTTGGGTTTGTGGGCGTCTTTACGCTTGTGTGCCTCTGGCCGTCGCTCATCTTCCTCCACGCGACCGGGCTCGAGCCGTTCGAGCTCCCGCCGAGCCGCTTTGTGTGGCAGCTCCTCCTCGTGAACGGCGCCATCACGTTTGTGTCGGACTTTTGCTGGGCGCGCGCCATGCTCCTCACGTCGCCGTTGACCGTCACGGTGGGCTTGTCGACGACAATACCGCTTGCGATGGTGCTCGATTGGGCCATCAAGGGCGTCACCACCAGCGCGCTCTACGTGGCGGGCGCCGTGCTCATCTGCTTCTCGTTCAGCCTCGTCGGCGTGCCCGAGGACGAGCCCGTCCGCGCGGACTAGACGAATATGCATCAATTCCACATTTCCATGCTCGCCTTCTTGTTGTTGGTGCGCGCGGTGTGCGCGCTGCTTGCCGCCAGCGACCTCGCCGCGCGCGTGCCGCCGCTGGGCGTTGTCCACGGCGACCATGCGCTCTTCAAGTCGGTGCTCTCGGGCACGCGCGACTACCACGCCGTCGTGCTGTTCACCGCTGTCGGCGACGAGCACGGCTGCGTTGTCTGCAACAAGTTCGACCCCGTGTTCGCGACCGTGGCCCTGAGCTGGTTCCGCGAGCGGCCCGGCGACACGCTGCTCTTCTTCATCCAGCTCGACTTTGCCAACGCGCTGCAGGCGTTCCGCGAGCTCTCGTTGACGTCCGTGCCCCACGTGTGGGTCTACCCGCCCACCGCCGACCCCGCGAGCAACCCCGGCAGCGAGCACTATCCGTTCCAGATTGCCGACACGCCCGCCGCCATGCCCTTTGCCGACTTTCTCTCCAAGGTGCTCGGCACGCGCATTGTCGTCCACGAGCCCTTCGACGTGTCCGAGTTTGTGCGTGTCTTTGCCACGGTCCTCGCGGGCGGCTACGTCATCAAGAAGCGCGCCAAGAAGATTGCCGCCCGCTTTGGCTCCTCCTACGTGTGGGGCGCCGGCGTCGTGCTTGCCATTGCCGTCTTCACCGGCGGCTTTTCCTACTCGCTGATCACCGGCGCGCCGCTTGTCGCGTACAACCGTGCCGAGGCGGTGTGGGTCTCGCGCGGCGCCCGCACGCAGTTGGGCATCGAGGTCGCGATTGTGGCTGCCTTGTACCTTGCGTTGGCGGCCGCCGTCGTCGTGCTCGTGGCGGTGCCCCTGCTCGGCTGGAACCAAAAGTACAAGAACGGGGCCACGATTGCGGGCGCGCTCGCCGTGTACTACCTCTACGCCGCCTTGACCACCTTGTACGGCATGAAGGACGGCGGGTATCCGTACAAGCTTGCCGAGTTGTGGTAGCGGTGTGTCTGTGCTGCTCCGCCGCGCGGCGCTGTGGCTCCGTGTCCATGCTGAATCATTAGTACACACTACACCTTGCTCTCGAACGCCTGGATCATGGCCAGCACCTTGCGCGGCGTCGGCCGCATCGCTGACTCCACGTCCGGGGTTGCGGGGGGGCATCCCGGGCCCTCCTTGGGCATGTTCTCCGCCAGCGCGCACGGCGCCGTCTTGTGGGCCGCCAGCTGCTCCACGGGAATCTCTGGCTGCTCCACGGGTATCTCTGGCTGCTCCACGGACATGTCCGGCGCACCCACATGCTCCGCCGCGGCCGCGGGCTCCTCCTCAGGCTCCTCCTCGGGCTCCTCCCTGAGCTCCGGCTTGAGCTCCGGCGCCTCCTTGGCGTCCGCGTCGAGCGGCGGCAACTGCGGGAGCTCCACAACCAGATCCACTGGTGTCGTGTTGGGGCTGCCCGGGCGCGTGGCCACCGTGGCCGTCTCGATCGCCGCATCCTCGATGCCGTACACCACCAGGTTGCGGAGCGGCAGGAACGTCGGCTCCTGCGTAAAGTCCCACGCGGGCGACGCGTGCGTGGACCCCTCGGGGCTCGGACTCGCCACGGTGGGGTTCACCGGCGTGAGCATCCGCATGTCCGAACGACCCGTCGCAGGCATGGGAATCTCCTGGCAGATGATGGCGCCCGTGCCCACCGCGGGGCTGCGCAACCCCGCCATGGGGCTGTGCAGCGCGGGCGTCGGCGCCGGCGCCTGCTGCATCGGCGTGGGCAACTCCGACAGGCGAAACGACATGTGGATCGGCGTGGCGAGCGCCTGCCGCGGCGTCTCCTCGTACACCGACAGCAGCGGCGGCGACTCGTCCAGCACCATGGGCAGCGGCTGCGCGACCGAGGGCAGCGGCAGTGGCAGCGGCACGCCGGTGATGGTGGCGGTGTCGTCCTCCGCCATGTCGTCGTCGCTGTCGATGGTGTCGCCGCCCACGACCGTGTCGCCCTCGTGCTGCTCCTCCGGGGTCGCGGGTGCAAGCTTCTTGGGAGTGAGGGCGTCGCCGTCCATCTCGACATCCTCCATCACCATGCCGCGGCGCTTGTCGCCGTTGGCGGCAGAGCTGGTGCGCCGCTTCAACAACCCGGCCTGGGGGATCTCGGGGCTCGGATCCACCAGCAGCGGCGGCGTGGTCTCGTCCGGCAGCTCCTCGGGCAGCAGCTCGCCCAAGCGCTCGCCCAAGCGCTCCTGCATCGACTCCGGCGCCGGCTCCTCGTCGCTCAGCTCCTCGGCAATGCACGCCACGCCCACCGGCAGGTACACGCTGGGCTCCGGCAAGGTGGCCACGTCGGAAAACGCCTTGTCGGGCGTGGGGGAAAAGAACGCCTGGGGAATCTGGTTGAAGGGCGTGACGGGCTCGCGCGTGGGCGGGAGGTTGACGGTGAGGACCTGGGGCTTGATCTGCGGGAGTGGTTTCGACAGCGACACGACGCGCGAGCCCTTCTTCTTGGAGCTGCCGTGGGAGGTGGCAGAGGAAGAGGAGCCGGTGCTGCCGATCAGGTCGTCGTTGCTGTCGTTGTCGCTCTCGGTGCTGGTGCGGGCGCTGGTCAGCCGGCTGCGGTCCAAGCGCGTGCTCAAGCCGCTGGGACTGGCAATGGAGTGCTTGCGGGGAGGCGCCACCAGGGCGCGCCGCGAGATCTGGCCCACGCTGGCCACCAAGTCGCGCTGGAACGCCTGCAACAGCGTCTTGAGCACGGCCTCGTTCTGGCGCAGCAGCGCCAACTGGTGCTTCAACAGCTTCAAGTCCGCCAACGCCTCGTCGCGCTGGATCTCCATCTCCTTCTCCAAGTGCGCGATCGTGTTGTGGAGGCGCTGGTTCTGAGCCCGGACTTGCAGCATCTCGCAGCTGCATGCGTCGCGCAGGGTAGATCCGTGCGCAGATCCTTCCCGTTTCGGCAGCGTGCTGTGGGCTGAAGCGAGCAGAAGCACGGCCAGCAGCGCGCGACGCGCTTGCACCTCCAACTCGCGGTTCGTGTTGCGGAGGTCGTGGGTGTAGCGCTCGAGACGGCGGATGCGCAGGTGCAGCTCCTCGAGCATGTTTTCGAGGCCCTTCACCTGCTCCTCCAAGAAGCGGATGCGCTGCCGCTCGAACTGGCCCGTGTCGGCGCGCGAGCTCAAGCGCGACTTCTGCGGCGGCGGCGGCACCGGGGCGTGCTCGCGGGGCAGGCGCGGGCTGCGGGGGACGCGGGGCGGCGGCGGCGGGCTGAATTGCACCAGCGCGAGCAGCGCCAGCGGGGGACAGCCCACGACGGGCGGGTTGAAGCGCGGGGGACTCAACGGCGGCACCGGCGAGCGCAACGCGGTGGGCGCCGCCGGCGGTTTCTGGATGCCGTCCTCGACCAACGTGAGGTCGCCGTTGTACTTGGCCTTCCGCGAGTGGAAGAAGCCCAAGGTCGGGTTCTTGGGCCCGCTGCTGGACTGGCGTGTGACGGTAATGGTGGCAAGGGGGTGGAGGCGTGCTCTGCGGGGAGGAGCTGCTATTTATTGGGGAGGAATGTTTAGTGACGGATTATGCACAGGCGATCCCCTGAGGCACCGAGATGCGTGTGGACAGCAGCCGTATATGGAATGTGGGCAACCGACGCGTCCTTTAGGTTGGTTGCCAGGGGCGCGACGGTTGGGCCAGGGGCGCGCGCACGAAGGGGGCGAGGCGGCGGTTGGCGGGGCGACCGCCGCCCTGCCGCCCCCGCCCGCCGCCGGTCCTGGCGCGGTCTATGGGACCAACGGGCCGCGCCTGCAGCCCCGCGGGCTAGAACGCGTCCGCCTGTTTGGCCGGCGGGACGCACGCCTGCGTCCTCGGCTACAAACAATGCAGGAGGCGGATGTCCCATGCAGGTACGTGCAGCCCGATGCAGGTACGTGCGCCGGGTCTTCGCTGCACGGGCGGGCAGCGCTGTCCGGGACGCTGCCATTGGCTGCGGGCGGGCTTGCAGCGCGGCCTTCGCCCGCGGGACCACACAATCCCGTTGTGGCGCGGCGATCGCCCGCCTAAATGGGATGGGCGGTAAAGTGGCGGCATGAGGGTCCCGGGCGGGTGCGGGACTGCCCCCGCCGCCCCGCCGCCCCGCCGCCCCGCCGTCCGCTCACAACTTGGCCTCCTTCCCCAACGCACCGAGCCGGTACCGCATCTCCCGCATCGCCTTCGAGTGTGGAGTCCACGACGCGTACTCCTGCACGAGCGCGTCCACCTCCCTGCGGCCGTGCGCACGCGTCCACTCCGCGAGCATCCCCCGGAGACTCCACGGAAGCTCGTACGGATTGCCCTCCGCCAGAAGCCGCCGCGCCAGGAACGCCGCCTGCTCCGGGTGCACCGCCACCGGCGTGGTGTTGTTGTGCGCGCTCCAGCGGTACGCGCCCGGCGCCGTTTCAAAAAAAAACTCCAACGCCGTCGCGTAGACGCGCGGGTTTGAGTAGACGGTCAGATGCCCGGGCCCCGTAAGCGGGCCCTGGAAATGCTTGCTCACATGCAGGAGCACGCCGTGGTCCGGGAGCCCTGCATTGAGGAGCCGGCACGCCATCAGCACGAGCCGCAGCACAAACGGCGCCGGCGCGCCGTCAAAGTGCACCGCGCGGAACACGTTCGGGTGCGCCACCATCGTGTTGAGCGCCGAGTACACCGGCACCAACTGGTCCGCCGCCGACGCAACGCAGCAGATGCGCACGTCGTAGTTGCACACCACCCGCAACGCCTCGAGCAACTTCTGGCTCTGTGGCGTGTCCGGCCGCTGGAACTCGAACAACTCGAGCAACGACTCGTTCTCCATCAGCTTGTAGAGCTTCACCACCATCTGCGAGTCGAACCCGTAGAACGGCCCAAGACTCACGCCCGCCATTGCGAGAATGCCAATCTGCTGCTCCCGCCGCGCGTTCGCAAAGAACCCCAGCGCCACCAACCGCGCCACAAGCATGATGCTCACCGGCACCCCCTGCAGGTGCGCCGCCACGTACACAAAGTCCGCCGCGAGCACGTCCTCCTGCCACTGCAGCAACGTCTGGAAAAAGAACTCCACGCGCTCAAACACTGTGCCCTCGCGCTCGAGGCCGATCTTCTGCACCGTCAACTGCAGCACGTCCACGTGCTTGGCGTGGAGATAGTGCACAAGCGCCTTCTCCGCCTCCAGCACGAACTTGGCGCTCGTGCCCGTGGGGTGCCCGATGAACGGCCGGAGGTAGCGGTTCGGAAAGAAGCCGTGCACGCCAATGATGAGCACGCGCCGGATCGGTGGTGTCCCCGGACGGTAGAACTCGTGTGCCGCCTGCGTGCCCCGCACCGTGCGGTAGAGCGACCCGAGCACCGAGTACGGCGGGAGCGTCGACACCGCCGGCACCACGCTGTCCTGCAGCGGCTCCGCGTCCGGGCGGTCCTCCAAGTGGTGGGGCTCGTAGAGCACGGCGTCGGGCACCAGCTTGTGCACCACGTTCCCGGCAAGCGCCGTGGGGCGCGGGGCCTCCGGTGCGGGCAGGCTGCTGCCGGAGGCGCTCGGATCGCCCCTGAAGCGGAGATACAGCAGCCACAGGCCCAGGCGGGACGACTTGTCGGCGGGCGGCACGTCGAACGAGGGCCGCGCCTCGCGCACCGCCTTGGTGCGCTCGCCCGCGCTCTCCCCCGCGTGGTCCGCCTCGTCGTTGTCCCGGCCAAGCTTGCTGAGCGAGGTGCCGCTCACGGGCTTTTTTAGAGATGACATGTGATGAGGTGGGGAACACGCGTCATGACCAAGCGAAGTGGCGACGCGCCGGCTCTGACCCCCAAGCGCGTGAGGCAGATGACGTTGGACATGTTTGGCGGACAGGGACCCAGCGCGGACAAGAGGGACAAGGAGGACGGCGCCGACAGCGCGGCCGCAGAGGCGCCCGCCCACCCGCCGGCCGAGACCGGGCCTGTCTTCGACGTCGACGCGTTCAAGGCCGGTCTCGACGCGCCCACCGCCGACCTCCTCGCGGACGCCCTCACGATGCATCCCACGTGGCTTGCGCACCTCCACACGGAGCTCACCAAGCCCTACTTCCTCACGCTCCAGCGCTTTCTCCAGGCCGCGCGCAAGGCGCACACCGTGTACCCGCCCGCCGCCGACGTCTACTCGTGGAGCACCCTCACGCCCCTCTCGAACCTCAAGGTGCTCATCCTCGGCCAGGACCCGTACCACGGCGCCGGCCAGGCCCACGGCCTCGCGTTCCTGGTGCAGCCCGGCATCCGCCCGCCGCCGTCGCTCGTCAACATCTACAAGAACCTCAGGCTCAACTACCCCGAGTTCGAGGTGCCCGACTTCAAGACCAACAAGGCCGCCGGCAACCTCGTGCCGTGGGCGCAGCAGGGCGTGCTCATGCTCAACGCGTGCTTGACGGTCGAGGCCGGCAAGGCCAACTCCCACGCCGGCCGCGGCTGGGAGGAGTTCACCGCCAAGATCGTCGAGGTGGTGCTCCGCCACTCCCCCGGCGTCGTGTGCATGTTGTGGGGGCTGCCCGCACAAAAGAACTTTGCCAACGTCGTCAAGAAGGCCGGGTTGGCGGGCGCCGTGAAGCGCCACCTCGTGCTCCGTCTGGTCCACCCCTCGCCCTTGAGCGCCAGCCGCGGCTGGTTCGACCAGCGCCACTTCCGCGAGGCCAACGAGTGGTTGGGCGCGGACCGCCAGGTCGAGTGGGGCTTGGTCCTGGGCAACCGCGTTTTAGGCTAGTGCACATTTCGCGAGCGCAACGCGTTTTGTTCCCATGACCCTCGACGACACCACGAGCGTGCCCGGCCGCGGCGCGGGGGACGGCGCCCCGGCGGAGGGCGTGTCCAAGGCGGCCGCCCGTGCTGGGGACGGCGCTCCCCACGGCGCCCTCCACGGCGCCCTCCACGACGCCCTCCACGACGCCCTCCACGGCGCGGCAGGCCGCCCTCCGGCCAAGCAGCGCCGCACCCACGGCGGCGCCGGTGCGGGCCGGACCCGCGAGCTCAGCGCGTTGATGGACCAGGCCGTGTGGTACATGGACTACGAGGACATTGGGGGCTCCCGGCGCCGCCGCCGGCCCGTCGAGCGCTTGGTGCCGGAGACACACGTGCTGGCGCCGCGTCCCAAGCCCAGGGCCGTGTCGAAGCTGGGCGACGCCAAGACCCCCGCCAACGGCAAGGCCCCACACCCCAAGACCCCCGCCAACGGCAAGGCCCTGCACCCCACCCCCAAAAGACACTTTCCTGTCACCCTCGCGATTCCGGCGCGCCCCGCCACGGCGCCACCCGCCTCCCCGCACCGCACGCTCCCGGCGGTGCCCAGACGCACCCCCAAGCCCGCCCGGCTGCGTGCTCGCTCGCTGTCCCCGCGCACAGGGGAGTCGCCGCCGCCGCCGCCCGCCTCGGCGCTGCTCCCGGCATACACCAAGCCCACGGCCGAGGGTGCGGCCGTGCGCGACGCGCCAGGGCTCTATGCGTTTGCGGTGCCGCCGCCCGAGCGCCCGTTTGCCAATGCGGGCTACACGCTTCTGGCCGACATTGTGCGCGGCCACATGCACCGGTACAACCCGTGTCTGTTTGTGCCGCCCGAGCACCAGGACCGCGACATCTGCCTCAGCACGCTCTTCCACACGCGCTTCTACGAGCGCTACTTGTTGCGCGAGCCCAAGGACGACGAGTTGGACCCCGGGTTGGACATTCCCGAGAGCATGCAGATGGTGGCGGTGCAGTATCTCGACGGCGCAGCCCGCCGGGAGGTGCTCGAGCAGGTGGTGCCCGCGTGCGAGGCAGCCGTCGAGCGACACGACTACCACGGGTTGGTTGCCGCGGTGAACCGCTACAACCGCATCATCGAGACGGGCCGCGAGTCGGTGCTCGCGCGGCTCGCCGCCGCGCCGCCGCGCCTCAACTCGTTCTTTGCCCACACGTTCCTCCAGCAGTTGTATGCGCGCGTGGTGGCGCCGCAGTGTGCCAAGCTCTCGCGCTACAAGCCGTTCAGCAACTTTGTGTACGGCGAGCTCATGCCGCAGTTCGTCACGGACGTGTTCCGCGACGTGTGCGAGGAGTCGGGCATCACGCCGAGCGCGTCGTCGTTTGTGGATCTCGGGTCCGGGGTGGGCAACGCGGTGTTCCAGGCGGCGGTGGAGTTTGGCTTTGCGCACCTGAGCGGCGTGGAGATCATGGAGCACCCGCTGGCCATGGCGGACGCGCAGTTGGCCGAGTACCGGCTCAAGTGCCAGGTGTACGGGTTGCGGCCGGCGCGCATCACCTTCTACAGCCGGCAGCTGTTCTTGGACAACCCGGCGGTGGCGGAGTGCGTGCACGGGCTGCTGTTCATTCTCTGCAACAACTACGCGTTCGACTTTGCCGCGAACGAGGGGTTGGTGAAGGTGTTTGGCGGGTGCCAGCCGGGGACGGTGATCGTGCTGCTCAAGCCGTTGGTGCCGTACGGGTACCGCATTCTGCTGGAGGACATTGACGCGGGGAGCATTCTCCCGCGGTTGGCGGTGAAGAAGGTGGCGAGCCGGCCGGGCGCGGTGCTGTGGACAGGCAACCCGGTGTACTACTACGTGAACACGGTGCAGACGGAGTTCGTGCCGGCGTACTACGACACGGCGGCGCACCGGCGGTTGAAGTTGGACCGGCGCGGCGAGAGCAACGACTACGGGCGGCCGGCGTTGTGGGTGGGGTGAGGCGGCGCGCGGTAATGTGTCCAGATCGGGCAGGCGCGCGGTTGCTGCCCGATGCGTGCGAATATCCTGCGGTGTTGTAAGCGCGTCGCTCCGACGTGTCAACTTTTGTCGCCCGCGCCATGAATCTCCTCCTCGTGCTCACGTTTGTGCTGCTGGTGCTTTCCCTCCGGTTCTCGCTCGAGGCGGGCCCGCGCAACTACCAGCCCAAGTGCATCCGCGACTTTGTCGCAAAGAACCAGCTCGTGGTGGTGCACATCAAGCTGAGCGGACACATTGGCGATGGCCAGGAGTTGTCCTTCTACATCATGGACCCGAACGGCAACCAGTACCGCAGCAAGAAGAACTTTGACGGTCTGCAGCGCGTGGCCTTCACGCTGGACGACGCCACCTCGTTCGACGTGTGCTTCGAGAACGTGTTGACGCGTCAGGGCGCGCAGTTGCTGCGGGAGATCGAGTTGGACGTGGAGAGTGGCTATGCCGCCCGGGACTGGAACCTTGTGCAGGCGGCCGAGAAGTTGAAGCCGTCCGAGTTGGAGTTGAGACGCGTCCAGGAATTGACCGGCGAGATTGTCATGGAGTTGGAGTACCTCCGGGCCAGAGAGGAGAGAATGAGAGACACCAACGAGAGCACCAACCGCCGCGTGCGCAACTTCAGCGTCATGGTCATCTCGAGCTTGGTTGGCTTGGGTGTGTGGCAGGTGTGGTACTTGCGCAACTACTTCAAGAGCAAGCATGTGATTTGAGGAGCGGCGCTGACGTCCCGAAGGTGTCCAGCAGCTCGCGAATGTCATAGTCCTGAACGCACCTTCGTAGCACCCGCGCGCCTGCAGAGCCCGGATGCTGCCGGCCGCCCCGGCTTGCTCCGCCGCCCGTGGCCCCGGCTCGCTCTGCCGCCGGCTACCCCAACTCGCCCAAGTTCCCGAGCACCACCGCAAACTCGTACAAGCCGACGCCCGTGGTGCCGCCCGCCGCGCGCGCCATCGCCAACGCGCCGCGCGGGTCCATGCCGTTCGCCTCGAGCAACCGCCCCAAGTCGCGCACCAGAAGCGTGTCCCCGGCGCCCACCACCTCCCGCCACACCCCCCGGATGTACTCGCTGCGGTCGCGCATCTTGAGCACCGGGCCGAGCACGCGCGCAAGCCGGTCGAGATCCACCACGCTCGTGCCCTCCACCACGACGTCCGCGGCCGCCACCCGGCGGAACTCGCGCGGGATCCGCAACGCCTCGAGAATGCGCGGCACGCGCGCAAAGTCCACGTCCAAGTCCTCGCCGCACACCAGGTAGAACGCGTCCACCACCTCGTCCTCGCCCTCCTTCAGCGGCGTGTAAAAGCCCCGCCGCGCCCGCGCAAGCTTGTTCATGTACGCCGCATAAATCGTCGGCACCCACGTTTTCATGTCTTCCTCTGTCCGCGCCGAGCTCAAGGCTGCGCTCCACCAGTACCCGAACTTCCCGCAGGAGGGCATCCTCTTCGAGGACTTTCTCCCGTTGTTCCTGAAGCCGGAGTTGTTCCGCAAGCTCGTGGCCGCGTTCAAGGACCACGTGCAGGCGACGCACCCGGGCGTCAAGGTCGACTACGTGGTGGGGCTCGAGGCGCGTGGCTTCCTCTTTGGCCCCACGCTTGCGCTCGCGCTCGACGCCGGCTTTGTGCCCATCCGCAAGGCCGGCAAGCTCCCCGGCAAGTGCTTCAAGGCGGAGTTCGTGAAGGAGTACGGCAAGGACGTGTTCGAGATCCAGGCGGACCTGATCCCCGCGGGCGCCACGGTGCTCATTGTGGACGACATCTTGGCCACCGGCGGCACCGCGCTGGCGGCCGGCTCCTTGATCGACCAGTGCGGCGGCAAGATTCTCGAGTACGCCTTCGTGATGGAGTTGGACTTTTTGAAGGGCCGCGACAAGTTGAACGCGGGCGTGTTCACCTTGTTGAGCAGCCAGTAGTGCGCCGTTGGCCGGCAGTAGACCCCGTGTCGGGAGCGGGGCCGCGGCGGTGGCCAGACGCGCCCATCGCACGCCTCAGCGCCGCATTACATCCCACGGGACACATTTCCTCCATGACTGACGCGCTCATTGACGCCTACATGGCGGTGCGGGTGCCGGCTGCGCCGGCCGGCGTGTCGGCGGCCGAGGCGGAGGCGCAGATGGCGTCCGCCGCGGCGCGTCTCGCGGTGCCGGTGCAGAACCTCCGCCAGCACCTCCGCCAGCACGACAACCTCGCGCGCGTGTCTGCCGACATCTACTCGGCCGTGGCGCAGGCGACCGGGCGGCACTGGTATGTGTACGCGACGTGGTTCCCGCCGGCGGCGTCGCTCGCCGACCCCTCGCTCGAGTTTGGCCCCGTGCAGCAGCAGCTCCTCCGCCAGCTCACCGACCTCATAGCCTGCGTCGCGAACGTCTTGCTCGTGAGCGGACACGCGATTGACCAGGTGTTCCACAGCGCGCGGTTTGGCGAGGAGGTGGCGACCGCACTCATGTTCCTCCACAGCGTGGCGCACGCGCGGGCGGCGGGGCGGCGCAAGGGCGACAGCTTGGGCTTTGACTTGTTGGTGCCGCAGCTCCGCATGGTGTTTCTTGTGTTGGCGTACCTCTACGAGGTGTACGACTTGCGCGACTTGGAGGGCATTCGCGACGTGCTCAAGGCCATGATGGCGCGCGACTTGGAGGCGTTGGTGGCGGACCACCTGTTGTTGGCGGCGGACAGCTTCTGCGCCTACCAGGTGGAGTTGCTCAAGGCGGTCTTGACCTTGTGCCACAACTACCTGGAGATTTACACGGTGGTGGGCAAGGACAAGCAGGTGGTGCGCAACGACGGGGGCGCGTGGTACACGACGGGGCGCCGCCGCGCGCTGGGCTCGGGCGAGGCAAGCTTGTCGTTCGGGCCGCAGGTGTTGACGTTGGCCACGCGCTACCTCGCGCAGACGCCCCAGGGCCCCGAGGGCGTGGGCCGGCAGGTGACGCACCTCTGCAGCGCCATGATGACGTTCACGGGCACGGACGTGGCGGCCGTGGTGCGCGCGGTGCCGCTTGCGGACCTCTCGCGGTCGACGGCCACGGTGGCGCTCTACATTGCAGAGGGCGAGAACCCGCTCCCGCTCGTGGGGTGGGTGTGCCACCTCGTGGGGGTGCTCAAGAAGATGGACGGCACACACCCGTGGTTGGTGGAGATCGAGCGCCAGTTCGTGCCCGGCGGGACGCTGGTGCCGGAGGCGTACGCTGCGCTCTATCTGCAGCTCATGGGGTCGCTGTCGGCGGAGCTCAAGAACGCGGTGCTCGAGATGTACTTCCAGCTCACGGCGGACAGCCCGGGCGGGATCCACCGGTTCTTGGAGTGCGTCGGGTACGGTCTGCTGGCGGGCTACCTCTTTGGCCGGGGCATCCACATGCCCGCGGACCCGCCGATGGAGGGCGTGTTCTTGGGCCAGGACGCAGAGCCCAAGCTCGAGGAGATGCTGGAGCAGGAAAAGGAGCGCGAGGCGCGGCTCTTGATGGCCAAGATCGACCGCATCGAGCGGTTGGGCGTGTTCAAGATGGTGCGCGGCGAGGCCGAGTGCTAGACTGCATCGAAGGGAGTGTCACATCGCGCCTGTCGTGTCGCGGTTCCGTGCGCGCAGGCCGCAAGCAACCCAGCTCCGGCCGCTCTTGCCCCCGCGGCGCCCGCCATCCCCGCTCCGTCCTCCTCGCTCCGTCCTCCATGGCGTTCTACACGTGGGTGGCGCACACGGTGGCGAGGCGCCTTTTCGGCGTCAACTTGACGCTCACACGCTATCTCGGCCTCGAGGACCCGTACTACGAGACGGTGTACACCACGCGCCCGGGGGACCCGGACGGCATTCCCGACAGCCACCGCGTGCGGCGGCCGGTGCCCGCGGGCATCACCAAGCGCGACGAGACGACGCTTTCGTCGGTGAAGCGCTGGGCGTACCGCATGGACATGTGGTTCCTGGTGCTCGGGCTCAAGGCGGGGGTGGGCTCGCTCGTGGGGCTTGTGCCGGTGGCGGGTCCGGTTGTCAACTGCGCGTGCCTGTTGTACATCTACTACCTTGCGACGCAGCTCGACGGCGGGCTCCCGTGGTTCCTCCACGCGCAGGTGTTGTTGAACATCGTGGTGGACTTTGCGCTCGGCTCGATCCCGGTGGTGGGCGACTTGGTGCGGTTCGGCTTCAAGTGCAACTCGCGCAACTTTCTCATTGTGAACAAGCACTTGGTGCTCGAGGGCCAGCGGCGCATGGGCGTGCGCGACGTGAGCGGGCTCGCGGAGTTCCGGGACATCAACGGCGCGGAGTGGGACGGCGTGCGCGACGGCGTGGCGGAGGGCGTGGCGGCGGCACGGCAGGGCGTGGCCCGTGCCCGCGCCTTGCTCCGGCCGGACAGCGCCGGGGACGCGGCGTCGTAGCGTAACCGTGAAATCGTTATAATCTATGCTGCCGTCTACCGGGGAGGACTCACGCCAGCTCCACGAACCAGCCGTCGCCGTCGATCCCCGCCGTGTGTGCGCGGCTCTCCTTGGCAATATCGAAAAACGTAAACCCCAAGCTGCCCTCGACGCCCTCCATGGGTGTGAGGATGGGGATGGCATACGAGCCGGCGGCGCCCTCGGTGGTGTTGGTGGTGGCGGGCGTCGACGTCAAGGAGGGCATGTCCTCGCCCTCGACGTCGCTGAGGTTGAGGTAGTCGCACAAGCTCTCCTCGATCAGGATCAAGCCGTTCGGGCTCGGGCTCTCCTCGGGGGGCTCGTCGACCAAGTCGTGGCTGCGCTTGCGGCTCATGGGCTCGCCGCCGCACTCCTCCTCGAGCTCGTGCTTGAGGAGGTTGAAGTCGTTCACCAACTTGACCAACTCGTGCTTCAACGCCAGGTTCTCCTCGTGCACGCTGCGGATGGCCTGGTGCAATGGGGCGTTGACGGCCTCGCCGCCCAGAATCAGCCGCGGGTTCACCGTGCGCGCGGGGGCGATCGGCACCGGCGCCGCCGTGCCGGACGGGGCCGGCGCCGCAGCCAGCACCGGCTTGGGCGCACTACACGCCGCGGGCGCGCTGGCAACGCTGCCGCACTTCTTGCCGCGGCGCTCGGGCTTGCGGCCGGGCTTGGGGCGCGGCGGGAGCACCCACTTCTTGGAGGTGCGCACCGTGAACAGCAGCAGCAGCGGCGGGTGCGGGTCCGGCGGCTTAGAGGCAATGGGGGTGGATGTGTGAGACATGGGGCATGCCGGGGTGCGGCGACGTACGGGGGGGGCAGAGTTTATAAACCAAACATGGAGCGCTCGGACTGACAGGCTCCGGAAAGAACCGGGATCTGGCGGATGTGCGGGATAAACCGGGGCATGCAGGGGGGTGCGTGAGCGAGCATGCGTGCGGGGAGAGCCTGGCGGGCCGGCGGGGGCGCGGCGGGGTGCGCCTCCGTGCGAGGACCCTGCCGCGCGGCGCAACACCCGCCGTGGAGTGACCCGCTCCCCACGCCACGCGTGCCCGGTTGCTCACGCCACGAGCGGCCCCCTGCATCGGGCTGCAGCGCGTGAAATTTTCAGCACCGAGCGAAATCGCGCAGGGTGCGTGACGCGGACGCGGACGGGTGGGTGTGGGGCTGGGCGACGGAATGGAGCCACGGAACGCGGGCCGTGACCGTTGCCGGCAGGGCGCGGTGGAGGCACGGAACGCGGTGGCGCCACGGAACGCGGTCACGGCCCGCTGTCGGCGAGACGGAATGGATTGCATACACGCGGGGCGGCACGCAGCCGCGCCCCCGGCCTACTTCCGGAGCTGCCGCGCGGCCGCGCCTACAGCAGCTTGGACACCACGTCGTTGATGGCGTTCGCCACGTACTTGACGTTGCGGCCGCTGATGCCCGCCAACGAGAAGCGGCCGTCGTCGGTGCCGTAGATCGAGTGCTCGCTTCTCAAGGCCAACATGTGCTCCTTGCCCAAGCCGGTGTAGCTGAACATGCCGCGCTGCTTCTTGAGGTGCTCCCACAGTCTCAACGAGTGGTCCAAGTTGTCGTACAAGCCGGTGCGCACCTCGCCCAAGCGGTCGGTGATGGTCTTGACCTCGCCCAACCACTGCTTGTACAACGCCCCGTCGTTCATGATCGTCTCCACGATCTTGGAGCCGTGGCACGGCGGCGACGAGTAGAACGGCCGGATCAACGCCTTGAGCTGCGACGTGATGTTGCTGATGAACTGCGGGTCCTGGTGCACCACAAACACCGAGCCCGTGCGCTCGCCGTACAAGCCCATGTTCTTGGCGAACAGCTGGCAGAGCGCAAACAGCGGGAGCTTGTCGGGCTGCTCGTAGTGCAACTTGGTGAGCTTGTGCACACACAACAGGAGGTCCTCGATCGGGTCGCCCGTGGCAAAGCCCTGGTACGCCATGTCCACGATCGGGAACAACTCGCGCTGCACCACCACCTCGAGGATCTGGTCCCACTGCTCGCTCGTCGGGTCCATCCCCGTGGGGTTGTGGCACAGCAGGTGGAGGAGGATCATCGACCCAATGTCCGCCTGCTGGAGCGTGTGGATCAAGTTGTCAAAGTCGAGGTCGTTCGCCGCAAGGTCGTAGTACGGGTAGTGGAGCGGCGCCACCCCGGCGTCGCGGAACACGTTCACGTGGTTCGGCCACGTCGGCTGCGACATGTAGCACTTCTTGACCGAGTAGAACCGCTTGAGGAGCTCCGCAATCACCCGGAGCGAGCCTGTCCCCAGGATTGTCTGCGCCGACACCACGCGGCCCTCCTCGAGCAACTTCAGCCCGAACGGGTCCTGGCCAAACACAAACTTCTGCACCGCCTTGTTGTACCCGGCCGTGCCCACAATCGGCACGTACTCCTTGTCCTTCTCGAGCCCGTCCACCAACCGGCGCTCCGCCTCCTTCACCGACGGAAGCACCCACGGCTTGCCCTCCTCGTCACGGTACGCACCCACCCCGAGGTTCACCTTGTTCGGGTTCTTGTCCGCAAGGTAGAGCTCCGTGAGCCCGAGGATCTTGTCCGGCGGCGCCGCCTGCACCTCCGCCCAGTGGGAGGCACAGCGGGAGCCACGCACGGGCGTGGCGGCAGAGAGAAGACGGGTGCGAGCGCAGCGAAGCATGGCGGAACAGGTGGAGCACTGCAGAACAGGTGGAGCACAACCGGCGGGCAACTGTGACTAATTTATACTGCGCGATGGTCTGTCGGGCAAGTGCGGGGAACGGGCCCGCGCACATGGCGCCCGCGACGCGAGATAAGCCGTCTGCGGCGGCGGCACGCGGCGGCACGCGGTCTGCCCGCTCCGCGGCGGTGCGCGGGCCTCCCCCGCCCCGCCAATGCCCCGCCAATGCCCCGGCCTGCCCCGCCGAATTGCCCGTCGATTGCCTGACTCGGTTTCGGACTATTCCGGGTGCCCGCGTCATGCGATAACTCCGGCGTGACACGTGCCGCTTGTCCTACCAAAAAGCTTGGGGTCGGCCCGAGCCGCTCGGACCCTAGCGCTTGCGCTCGTTCCGCCACTTGTAGAACACCTTGCCGTCCTTGCCCGCCACCTTGGCCTTCAGCCCCTTCTTCATCAACTCCCGCTGCACCTCCATCCGCCGCTCCACCGCCTCCAACTGCCCCACGCGCTCCTGCCGCTGCTGGAGCCCCCGGAGCCGCCGAAGCTTGCGCTCGTCCTGCACCGCGCCCGCGTCGCCCTCGCGCGCCGCCACCACCGGCCGCGCCAGCGTCAACTGCGCAAGCCGCAACCGGTTCTCGCGCCGCTCCACCATCTCCGGCGCCGTGCCAAAGTGCGCCGCCGCGTCGAACGCCTGCGCGGCTGCTGCGTCCTCCACAAACACCGTGTGCCGGCCCGTCGCGCCAAACGCGATGCCGTCCCGCACCCGCGCCGCGTCCTTGCGTGCCTTGTTTCCGACCGTGCGCATGTAGTTCCCGTCCTGCGACTTCAAGAGGAGCGCCTGCTCGTTGCTGAGCGCCTCGTTCCCTCGGTCCGTCACCAACACGCCCTTCTCGGTGCGCCGCCGTGTCATGGCATGGTAGTACTCGTCCGGGTTGTGTGACTGCGCCTTCTCCTTGAGCACCTTGAGCGCCGCCTCCTTGCGGTGGTAGTCCGCGGCGCGCTTGCGGTAGTCCTTCTTCTTCTCGAGGAGCCCGTACCGCGCCCGCTCCGTCGGCTGCGCCCGCTCCCGGTGCTGCTTCTTCTGGACGTTGTGGACGAGCCGCATGCCGAGGTGGAGAAAGCCAGAAAAAATTATGCACGCGCGATGAGGAGCAAAAAAAGAATGGACGAGTCCGGATTCGAACCGGAGACCTTTCGCATGCTAAGCGAACGCGCTACCAACTGCGCCACACGCCCGATTTTCCGCAGAAAAATCCTGCCTCTTCATCCGCCCCAAGCGCGCCCGCCCCACCAGCCCCCCTCCGCACTGTTGCCTCCGCGCCACGCTCCGTCCACGGACCCACGCCGCCTCTGTGCGCCGCCCGCTGCCCCCGCTCCGCTCCGCACACACCGCCCCCAGACCCCCATTGCGCCACGTCACGTGCGCGCATCTCATCGCACCAGCCACAGTGGCTAGTGCTGGCATCGCCGCCGTTTTTCACACCCATGCCTGCCCCGCTCCTTGCGTCGCTCCACTGCGAGGGCGAGGTCCACCTTGTCGTGGGTGCCTCTGCGCTCCTGGTTGCCCGTCTTGCCGCCTCGCTCGACGCCGGCGCCGCCCCCGTCCTCGTCACCCACGATCTCGAGCTACCGCTGCTGGTGCGCGACTGGTTGGACAGCCACCCCGCCGTGCCCGTGCGCCACGAGCCGTGGACCCCCGCCAGCATCACCTCGCTCGGCCGCCCCGAGGTCGACGGCGTCGTGGACCGTGTATTTATCGTCCTCTCCAAGGACCACCGCGCCGTCGCCGAACAGGCGCACGTCGTGTGCGCCCGCTTGCGCGTGCCCATCAACACCGCCGACGCCCAGGCCCTCAGCTCCTTCACCTTCCTTGCCCTGCACCGCCGCGGCGACTTTGCCCTTGGTGTCTCCACCGGCGGCAAGGGCTGCCGCCTCGCGGCCCGCATCAAGCGCGAGTTGGTGGCGGCGCTCCCGCCCAACATCGACGCCGTGTGCGCGCGCGTGGGCGAGTTGCGCGCCCAGCTCCTCGAGAACGACGCCGGCGTGCCCGGAGCCACCGGCGCCTCCGACACGGCCGTGGGACTGAGTGACGACGACGCCACGCAGACCCTGCGGATCAACGCCTTTGTGCCCGAGTTCCACCAGACCGCCGACCAGCAGCGGGCCGCCCGCGCCCGCTGGTTGGCCCAGGTGGTCGAGTACTACCCTTTGGACCGCTTGGCCACCGTGGACGTCGACGCCATGGCCAGCGGCTACCACCGCGAGGCGGTCGCCGCCGCCGCGCCCGCTCCCGCCGCCCCCGGTACCACTCCCGGCTCGATCCTGCTCGTCGGTGCCGGTCCCGGCTCGGTTGACCTTCTCACCATCGGCGCCCTCCAGGCCATCCAGGCTGCCGATCTCGTGCTTGCCGACAAGCTTGTGCCCGCGCCGGTGCTCCTGCTCGTCCCCCGCAACACCCCGACCTTCATCGCCCGCAAGTTCCCCGGCAACGCCGAGGCGGCGCAGCAGGAGCTCCTCGAGCGCGGGTTGGCGGCGCTCCGCGAGGGCAAGCGCGTGGTGCGTCTCAAGCAGGGCGACCCGTACATCTTTGGCCGCGGCGGCGAGGAGTACCTCTTCTTCCGCGAGCACGGCTTCACGCCCACCGTCATTGCGGGCGTCACCTCGGCCCTTGCTGCGCCCACGGTGGCCAACATCCCCGCCACGCAGCGCGAGGTGGCCGACCAGGTGTTGATCTGCACCGGCACCGGCCGCCGCGGCGTGCTCCCGGTGTTGCCCGAGTGGGTGCCGCTGCGCACCACCGTCTTTCTCATGGCGTTGCACCGCGTGATGGAGTTGGTGCCCGGCTTGGTGGCGCACGGGTGGCCCGCGGACGTGCCGGTGGCAATCGTGGAGCGGGCGCTGTGTGCCGACCAGCGCGTGACGCGCACCACGCTCGGCGACGTGGTGGAGTGCGTCGACACGATCGGCAGCCGCCCGCCGGGGCTCATGGTGGTGGGCCGCGCGTGCGGCGTCTTGACCTCCGCCGGGAGCGAGCGCTGGGTCGTGGAGGAGGGCGCCGCCGCCAGCGCCAGCGCCAGCAGTGTGCTTGCCACAGTGGCAACCGCCATGTAATCAACAGCATCTCGACACTACACCATTCTCTCGATGAACTCGACAGCCTCCTGTCTCTTTTCGTTGCGCACCTCGCCGCTCCAGCCGAGCTCGTCGCCCATCACCTGCACCACGCCGTCGACGCTCTTCAACGCCTCCTTGGCGTCGAGGAAGGCAAGACGGGTTCTGCGGGCCAAAAAGTCCACGGGGCTTCTCGCGTACTCGTGCACGATGGAGTACTTCAACTCCGCCACCGTGAACGGGTGCGCAAACGCGGCGTGCGTCGCCTCCACGGACTGGCCCGCGAGGTGCGCACCCGCCAACGGCACCGGCAACTTGTTCACCTCGCTCTGGCCGTAGATCTCGCACAAGACGGGCGCGCGCGTGCCGTAGTTGGACGCGAGGTGCTCCGCAAGGTCGATCGGCACCTTGTACTCCTGCGCCATGCGCGGCGCAAGCGTCGCCTCGAAGTTCTCGCCGCCCACGAGCACCACGTCGTTCGTCTGGCACGTCTTCACGGCCTTGCCAAAGTCAAACTTCTTCACCACGTGGTTCATCGTGTCCTCCGCCATCTCGCGGTACGTCGTCCACTTGCCGCCCGAGATGGTCGTGAGGCCGCTCGGCGTCTCGTACACAAGGTGCGAGCGCACGAGGCCCTGCGTCGAGCCCGCCTTCTCGTTCGGGTCCACCTTGGACGGGTCGCGCACGAGCGGGCGGATGCCCGACCACGCCGAGAGCACGTCCTCGCGCTTCACCGGGAACTTGACGTAGTGCTGCATCTCGCCGATAATGTCCTGGATCTCCTCCTCCGTGGGCTTCGGGTTCGACACCACCTTCGGGAGCGGGCTGTCGGTCGTGCCGGCAAGGCACTTGCCCTGCCACGGGAGGAAGAACATCACGCGGCCGTCCGCCGTGGCGGGGTCCAAGAGACCCATGCCGTGCTTGGGCGCGTAGTACTCGGGGAACACCACGTGCACGCCCGACAGCGGCACCACCATCTTGGGCGGCTGCTCCACCGCCGGCGGCTTGCCCTCGGGGTCGTTGTCCATCTCGAGAATCTTGTCGCTGAACGGGCCCGTGGCGTTCACCACCGCCGTCGCGCGCACCGTGTACTCCTTGCCCGTCTCGCGGTCCTCCGCCACAACGCCCACCACCTTGCCGTTCTCCTTCACGAGCAGCTTCACCTCGGTGTAGTTGAGGATCGTGGCGCCCTTCTCCACCGCCGTGAGCGCAATCGCCGCGTTCATGCGCGCGTCGTTGAACGTCCCGTCGTGGTACACCACCAGCGCCTTGAGGTCGCCTGCGTCAAGCATCGGCGCCTGCGCAATCGTCGCGCTCTTGGACAAGAGGTACAGCCGTCTCAAGTTCTGTCTCCCGGCAAAGATGTCGTACATCACCGTGCCCGCGTAAAAGTACGGCACCTGCCAGTACTTGTACACCGGGATGATGATCGGGAGCACCGTCGCGAGGTGCGGCGCCGCCTTGATGAAGTGCGCACGCTCGTGGAGCGCCTCCACCACAAGGTCCAACTGCGCCTTGGAGAGCTGGAACACCGCCTTCTCGAGATAGCGCACGCCGCCGTGCGCCATCTTGGTCAGCTTGGACAGCGTCTCCGCGGCAAAGTCGGTGCGCTCGAGGAGCGCCGTCGAGAGCCCGCGCGTCTGCGCGTCGAGCGCCGTGCCGGCGCCCACAGCCCCGCCGCCAATCACAAGCACGTCGAACTTGGTCGCCGCGAGCTTCGCGAGGTGCTCCTCGCGCGTCGGCGGCTGCGCAACCGACTTGACCAACGGGGGGAGCGCGGCCGGCGTGGCGCCGTCGTTCAGAAGCGTCGCAGAGGCAGCAATGGCCGTGGCTGCCAGCGCAGCCACGAGAGACCGTGTCGAGAACCGACGGAGCATGGTGGGCCGACCGGCGCGCGGGGTGTGTGACACATTTATAGTGCCCGGAGCAAGCATCGGAGTTTTTCATGCATGTGAAAGAGGGGTTTCCCGGCGCGCGCGGCCGCCGGGCGGGACCCGTAGGCAGCGTGTAGTAGTACAGAGGGGGCGCGGCGGCGGCTACCGGGCGCGGCGGCGGCTGTCGGCGTGGCGGGCCGCGCAGCATGCCCGCACGCACGCCCCGTGCCGAAATCCGCCGCAACAAACACACCCGGGGATTCCCGGGCAACGGGCCCACTTTCGCCCAGCGCATGACCAGCATGCAGCACGTGTCACAACGGGGCGCCGTCGATGGCCCGGGACAAGGCGGTGCGCGCGTCCGTGTGCACCTCGTCCGGGAACGCCGGCGACGCGAGGAGGTCCAGGAACTGGAGGAACTGCGGCGTCGCGGGCGGCAGGAGGTGGAGCGTCGGCGCCACCGCGGGCACCTGCTGCGTGAGCACCGCCCGGCCCGTCGCCGCGTCCACTTTGAGCGCGAGCATTGGCGGAGGCATGGCGCTCGGTAGAAGCTGCAGCGGCCGGCGCGCCATCGCGGCGGGGGCTGCCGTCTCCACCACCTCCGCGAGGCGGTCGTGCGACCTGGCAACCACCGGCGGGTGCGGCTTGTCCGCGCGCTCGCTGCGCGCCAGCTCGGGCGTGATCACGGCGCTGCGCCGGCGAGGGCGCCGCGTCTTCAGCGGCAGCACCCACATCATCGGCTTGGTGCTGTGCTTGTGGCTGCCAATCTTCAACATCGCGGCGCTGCTCTCCTCGGGACGGCTCTGGACAAGCGTGAACAGCGCCAAGCCCTGGCCCTCGCGGAGGGGGTGCTTTGGCGGGCGCCCGCGGCGGCGGCGCACGGGGGACGGCAGGCTCGGGGGCGGCATGGTGTGAGGAGGGAGGAGGCGGGAGGGCTGGTGGCAGGGCTGGCCGGAGGTTGGTTTAGAAGGGCAATTTCGCAGCATTTACCCAATCCGGAATGGGGCTGCGAGCGATGCAGCAGCGTGCGCCAGCGTGCGCCAGCGTGCGCCGGCCTGCAACACACTGCGCCAGCCTGCAACACACTGCGCCGGCGAGAAACACGGCCCGCGCCGCCGGCGAGCGCCGGCAGCTCACGCGGCCCAGAGGAGGTCGTCCACAAAGTACAACCACGAGGCACCGCCCCACGACGCAAGCACGCCCACGGCACAGTACATGCTGAGCACGCCCTCCCGGAGCGCCGCGAGGTGCGCGGGGGCATGGCGCTGGCTCACCTCTACCGCCCCCACCCCCACCACCATCGGCACCAACGCAATGATGTACACCTTCACGAAACGGTCCATGTGGAAGACGCGCCGCAGGAGGCTCTGCAGAAGCGTCGCCACCTCCTCCGTCAGCAACATGTACACCACCATCCACATGAACGTGTACAAGCCCTTGAGCGGCCACGCCGCAAGGGACGTCACGAGCGGGAAGAGCAGCACGTAGCCCGCCCCCGCAAGCAAGTGGAACAGCAGAAGAAGCCGCTTGTCGTGCACCACAAGAAACGAGAACGGGAACACCACCGCCATGATGCCCCGCGCGTGCACATGCCACCCAAACACAAACCCGGCAAACCCGCAGAGCACAAGTGATCCGAGGAGCCGGTAGTACAGCGGCAGGTACAACACCGGAAGCACGGCCATGAGCGAGTAGAACAGCGTGAGGCCGAGACTCACCTCCGGCGTCACCTCGGGAAGCACCACAAACTGCAGCCCCGTGCCCTGTCTGCCGCCGGGGCTCGCAAAGAGATACGCAAGCACCATCCGCACGCCGGGCACCCGGCGACACATCGACACAAGCACGCGGTCGACAGACGAGTAGACGGCCCAGGCGTTGGGCGCCCAGGGACGCAGGGTGAGGGACGCCGCCGGCACATACGCCGCCGCAAGCTGCAGAAACACCCCGCTCGCCGCAAAGGGCCCCGCCGCCACTGCCGCAACCGCAGCGACTATCGCCGCCACCCGCGCCAAGTTGCCCCACCGCACGAGTCCCACAGCCGAGGCGCGGTCGGTCACACGGTGCGGGCTGAGGCAGTGCACGCGGAGCACGTATGCAAGCATGGCCGGTGCGAGCCACACATACACGCTGTCAAAGCACACCAACACCAGAAAAAGCACGGTGCAGAGCTCGAACCGCTCGAGGCGCGCCGCGTTGAGCGCCGCCACAAACACGCCGCCCGCCACGCCGCTGTAGCCAAAGCCAAGGTGGTCCACGAGAAGAAGCCCCGGCGAGAGCGCCAACAGCAGCGCCGCCACAAAGCTCTTGCGCCGCTCGTGGATGCTCCCCGACGTGGAGTTGACGTACCACTGGAGCAGCCACCAGAGCACAAGCTCCAGCACCATGACCGTCGTGCGCTGGAACGCCGTGGTGGGCCACCCGGTCCCTGCGGCCGGAGCCACCTGCAAGCACCCGTCGGCCCGCGCCCGCGGCGGCACGAGCTGTGAAAGTGCCCACTCAAAGTACGCAAACAACGGGGCACACGCCAACTCGGGGTACCACGCGCGCATTGGCCGCGTGTGCGCCACGGCAAGCCAGCGGCGGTGTGTCTCGAGCGCCGCCAGGCCCTCTGTCAGGAACATCAACACCTTGAGCGCCCCCAGCACCACCCCCAAGTTGTACAAGCTGAACAGCTGCGCCCACTCCGCCGCGCCGGACATGAGGGAGATGGGATGGTTTCGTGCATATGCGTGCAGCCGGGTCTACGGCTGCTACCGCTGGCGCTCCAAGCGGCGGCGCTCGCGCTCGCTCGTCTGTGCCAGCACCGGCGCCGGCGCCTCTGCCACCCGCGCCTGGCGCATCGCCTTGCGGCAGTCCGGGCAGTACCACCGGCCGCGCGGCGGCTTGGTGAGGCCCACGCAGCCGTAGTGGAACCACTCGTGGCGGCAGTCGTCGTTGTCGCACGCCACCATCTCCCCGTACGACGGCTGCTGGCACACGCAGTACGGCGTGTCGTCCACCTCCTCCTCCGCGTCTCCCGCGCCGTCCGGCACCACCGTCACGGTGGTCGACACCACGGTGGGCGCAGACGCCAGGGCGCGCAGAGACGCCAGGGCACGCAGAGACACCGGAGCCGCTCGGGCCGCCGGTGCAGCCGCCTCGACGAGCCGCGCCAGCCGCCGCGCCAGGCCCGCGGCCGACACCACGGCAGCGTCCGCGGCCGGCACCGCAGTCGGCGCGGCGGGCCGGGACGCCGGCCGCAGCGTGCGACTGCGCACCGGCATCGGCAACATCCCCGGCAACGGGATCTCGCCCGGGCGGTAGTACTTGCGCGGACGCCCGCGCTTGCGCTTGATGATCTCGCCGTTGGGTCCGATCAAGGGCGGCGCGCGCAGCCGGCGCTCGCGCGGCGGCGGCGGCGGCGCGGCGTCCTGCACGACGGCGGCGGGCGGCGGCTCGCGCGGATTCGCGGCGTAGTACGCGTCCAAGTGGGCGCACTCGGCCTTGTACGCGTCGGTGTCGGCGAGCCAGGCGGCGTGGCGCGCGCGCTCCTCGAGCAGCGCCTCGTGGCCGCGGAGAAAGCGGCGGTGGTTCTGCACCAGCTGGACCATGCGCCGGGCCTCACGCGCGGCCGCCCGGCGGAGCGCCACCGCCTGGTGTGCAAGGCGGTCGACGCTGGCAGGGCACACGGCGGAGCGCGGGCGGCCCAAGTCGGCGTAGGCGCGCGTCTCGAGGCCATCGGCGCGCACGTTGAGCAGCTGCACAAGCCATAGCGAGCGCACAATGTCGCACGGAAGATGGTCGAGCGTCGCGAGAAACGACTGCGACGGGTCGCTCATGGTGCTCCGCGCTCGCAGCCACGCTGTTGTGGCGAGCGGTCCACAACACGCTGTCCTGCAGACAGCACCCCAGTGCGCAGGCGCGACGGATATGCTGTGTGCCGGACGGCACGGGCCGCGCGCGGGCGCTGCACTTATGCGGGTGTCCGGCACACTGCCCGCGGCACGCTCACCCAATCACCAACCTCCAATTTTCCTCTGCCCACTCCACCACTCTTCCATGCTCCGTTCCGCGCTTGCCCACGCGCGCCTTCCGGCCGCGGCTGCCACTGTGTGCGTTGGCACTGTTCTCTACGCCGACCACGCCAACGCGATGACTGCTGCCGAGCACGGGCTCCACGCGCCCGCCTACCCGTGGCTGCACGCCGGGCCGTTCGACCTGTTTGACCACCGCCTGATCCGCCGCGGCTTCCAGGTGTACCAGGAGGTGTGCTCCCTGTGCCACTCGCTCAACCGCGTTGCCTGGAGAACGCTTGTGGGCGTGTCCCACAAGACCAGCGAGGTGAAGGAGATTGTCGAGGGCTTGGAGTACGACGACGAGCCCGATGACGAGGGCAACCCGCGCAAGCGCCCCGGCAAGTTGGCCGACTACATCCAGCCGCCGTACGCCAACGAGCAGGCTGCCCGTGCCGCCAACCAGGGCGCTCTCCCCCCGGACTTGTCGCTCATTGTCAAGGCCCGCCACGGCGGTGCCGACTACATCTTCTCGCTTCTCACCGGCTACCCCGAGGAGCCCCCGGCCGGTGTGGTGTTGCCTGCTGGCGGCAACTACAACCCGTACTTCCCCGGCGGGCTGATTGCCATGGGCCGCGTGTTGTTCGACGGGCTTGTGGAGTACGAGGACGGCACCGAGGCCACCACCTCGCAGATGGCCAAGGACGTCACCACGTTCCTCAACTGGGCCGCCGAGCCCGAGTTGGACGAGCGCAAGAGATTGGGCATCAAGGCCGTCATCGTCTTGTCCGCCATGTGGGGCTTGAGCGTGTGGGTCAAGAGATTCAAGTGGTCGAGCTTGAAGACCCGGAAGATCACCTTCCAGCAACCGAAGAAGTAAAGCGAGGTATTTATGCAGCGCCGGCGAGACAGGGTGTGCAGACGGGGTTACATACACTAAATGCCGAAGTCGAGGCTACTGCTGCCCACCACACAGCGCATGTCGCAGCGACCTGCGCGCAACGCAAGCTGGAAAAAAAAAAAGCGCATCTCGCACCCACACCATGAAGCGGGACCTTTCGGACGGCGAGGCACTGGAGTCGGACTTTGACGGGCTTATTGGGGAGGAGGAGGACGTGTCGTCGGTGAACCTGAGCGACTTCTCGGAGACAGAGAAGGTGCTTGCGCCGGGGGCGCTCCCCACGGCGGCGGAGGTGACGGCGTTCCTGGACGGCACGCCGCGGACGATGCTCCCCGAGATCGAGCCGGAGTACGACAGCGACGACAGCGACCGGGAGCAGCTCAACACGATTGGGAACGTGCCGCTCAGTGCGTACGAGGAGTTTCCGCACATTGGCTACGACATCAACGGGCGGCGCATCATGCGGCCGGCGGCGGGGTCGGCGCTCGACCAGTTGCTCGAGCTGATCGACCTTCCGGCGGGGTGGACCGGGTTGCTCGACCAGAACACGGGCGGGAGCCTCAACATCAGCGCGGAGGAGCTTGAGTTGATCAAGAAGATCCAGAAGGGCGAGAACACGACGGACATCAACCCGTACGACGAGGAGACGATTGCGTGGTTCAGCGACAAGACGGAACAGATGCCGGTGACGGGTGTGCCGGAGCCGAAGCGGCGGTTTGTGCCGTCCAAGCACGAGGCGAAGCGCGTGATGAAGATTGTCAAGGCGATCCGCGAGGGCCGCATCGTGCCGCACAAGCAGACGGAGCAGGAGCACGAGCCGTCGTACGACCTCTGGGCGGACAACACGGCGCCGGCCCCAGACCACGTGATGACGTTGCGGGCGCCGAAGCTCCCGCCGCCGACGAACGCGGAGAGCTACAACCCGCCGGCGGAGTACCTCCTCACGGAGGAGGAGCGCAAGCAGTGGGAGGAGACGGAGCCGGCGGACCGGGAGCGCAACTTTGTGCCGCAAAAGTACGGGGCGTTGAGAAAGGTGCCCGGGTGGGGCGAGAGCGTGCGGGAGCGGTTCGAGCGGTGCCTCGACTTGTACCTTGCGCCGCGCGTGCGCCACCAGAAGCTCCAGATCGACCCGGAGCTGTTGGTGCCCAAGTTGCCGTCGCCGCAGGATCTCAAGCCGTTCCCGATCGTCACGTCGGTGGTGTACACGGGCCACCGCGGCCGTGTGCGGTGCGTGCTGGTGGACCCGCTGGGCAACTGGTTGGCGACGGGTGGGGACGACGGCGAGGTGCGGGTGTGGGAGGTGCTCACGGGGCGGAGCATGTACAAGGTGCAGCTCTCGAAGGAGGACCCGGTGGAGAGTGTGGAGTGGAACCCGGAGGTGAAGGGGTTGTTGGCGGCGGCGGTGGGCGAGACGTGTGTTCTTCTCGTGGTGCCGGTGTTTGGGTTCCCGGTGGAGAACGCGGCGCGCGTGAAGGTGGAGGCCGGGTGGGGGTACGCGACCGGGGGCGATGTGGAGACCCGGGCGCCGGCACAGTGGGTGAAGCCGTCGCCGCAGCAGCTGGCGGAGGGCGTGGCGGTGGTTGTGGAGGTGGCCAAGACGATCAAGACGCTCTCGTGGCACCGCAAGGGCGACTACTTCCTCACAACGGCGCCGTCGGCGGCCAACTCGGCGGTGCTCATCCACCAGCTCTCGAAGCACTCGCTGCAGCTGCCGTTCCGCAAGAGCAAGGGCATTGTGGTGGACGCCAAGTTCCACCCGTTCCGTCCGCACTTGTACGTGGCGTCGCAGCGGTACATCCGCGTGTACGATCTCGGTGCGCAGGTGATGGCCAAGAAGTTGTTGCCCGGCGCGCGGTGGTTGTCGCTGATTGCCATCCACCCGCGCGGCGACCATGTGATTGCCGGGTCGTACGACAAGCGGGTGTTGTGGCACGACATGGACCTCGCGGCGACGCCGTACAAGACGTTGCGCTACCACGAGAAGGCGGTGAGAAGCGTGGCGTTCCACCCGCGGTTGCCGTTGATGTGCTCGGCGAGCGACGACGCGGCGGTGCACGTGTTCCACCAGACGGTGTACGACGACTTGATGAGCAACCCGTTGTTGGTGCCGTTGAAGAAGTTGGTGGGCCACAAGGTGGTGAACCTGTTGGGGGTGTTGGCGACGAGCTGGCACCCGCGGGAGGCGTGGTTGTTCACGGCGGGTGCGGACGGCACGGCGCGGTTGTGGACGACGTAGGGGATATAGATTAGGTCTATTGGGGATGTGTCGTTAGGTGCAATCATGGCAGGGCGGCGGCTGCGGTCACGGCGCAGCAACGCTGGTGAACCTGGCGTGGTTGTCTTTGTCGGCGGCGTAGCCCTCGCCCGAGTCGCTGCCGCCGCTGTCGCTCTTTTCGTCCTCGCTCCCGCCAATGGGCCGGTGCCAGGTGGTGACGAGCAACACGGCAGAGCTGAGGGCGCCGGCCGCGGCAAGCCCCACGCCAAAGTACATGGCGCCGCGGTAGCCAGAGAGCAAGCGCGCCTCCTCGGTGGTGCCGTGTGCGGTGTGGACCTCCACGGTGCCAGCAATGCCCAAGCCGAGCGTCATGCCGTACTGCGTCACGGTGGTGACGATGCTGCCGGCCATGCCCTGCTGGTGGGGCGGAAGGAAGTTCAGGAGGATGATGGAGCTGGAGGGAAAGCTGAGGTCCATGCCAAAGCTCAAGGGAATCATCTGGATGAGCACCATGATGTAGTAGCTCTGGTGGACGGGGGTGAGGGCGAGCATGAGGATGCCGGTGAGGAAGGCCCAGGACAGACAGCAGATGAGGATGGCCGGGTTGATGCGCAGAATGCTGTACAGGACGGTGGTGGCGGCCACGATGCCAAACACGAGCAAGGGCATGTACAGAAGGCCGGCGTTGGTGGCGGTGTAGTGGCGGAGGTTGAGGACAAAGGCCCAGTAGTAGTAGGTCCAGACACCAAACAGGGCCCAGCCAAGGCCAATGGCAAGCAAGACAAGGCCCGTGCGGAGATTGGCCACAGACGCGGGGAGCAACGGGTTGGGGGCCATGTGGAGCTCGTAGTAGAAGAAGGCGGCAAGGAGCACAATGCCGACGGCAAGGAGCACCGGCACGTACGGCTCGTTCCAGCCGGCAACGGGGGCCTGGTTCCAGGCAAAGCCAATGAGCACCAAGGACAGAATGCCCAAGGCCATGCCGATCCAGTCCATGGGGTCGGGGATCTCGTTGCCGTCGTCGTCGTAGCGGGGCTCCCAGTCGACGGGGGGGATGACGAGCCACGCGAGGGCGCCCATGACGAAGGCGCCCATGGCGAGCATGTAGTAGCTCCAGGGCCACCAGGTGTAGTCGCCAAGGGCACCGGTGACGAGGCCGCCGATCAGGGCGCCGACGGGCGCAGCGGCGCCGAACGCGCCAAACACGAGGTTCTTGCGCGAGCCCTGGGGGTAGATGCGGCCGAGGATGCCCAAGCCGCAGGGGAGGATGAAGGCAAAGCCGACGCCGAGGAAGGCGCGGCAGGTGATGTAGAGCTTGGAGCTGCCCAGATAGACGCTGACGCCGCAGACAATGCACCAGACGACGATCCAGGCGTAGCCGAGGATCATGAAGCGCTTGAGGCCGTAGCGGTCGCCGATGCGGCCGCTGACAAGAATGAGACACAGGACGCAGAGCAGGAAGGCGGCCATGAACCACGCGGTGTCGCCGGGCGCCATGTCGGGAAAGTCCTGCTGGACAATGTTCATCAAGGCGAGGCCCTGGGTGGTGATGCCGACCAGGATGAACTGGGCCAGGCAGACAAGGGCGGCGCAGAGAAGCTCGCTCCACCACAGGGAGAACTCGCGCGGACGGGGCAGCAAGAAGGCCATGGGGGTGGTGGCGGGCGGCGCAGGGCGACGACAGGGTTCTTTATAGCAGGCGGCGCAATTAGTAATTTTTATGAGCCAGATGGGGCCGCGGCCTGCCGTGGGCACGCGCGGGGCCGCGGGCCGCGGGGAGCCGCGGGGAGCCGCGGGAGGCCGCGGGAGGCCGCGGATCGGGCCACACGTGCCACAACACGCCCCCGGCACGCCGCCGCCGCGCCCCCGGCACACCCGCCGCCGCGTCTCAGCCGCACCACGCACCCGGCCGCGGCCCGCGGCACACGCAGGCGCAGCGGCAGCCCGATGGGGTCACGTGGTGCACGTGACGACGGGGGCTTTTTTCCGCCGGAGCGGCGCCTCGGTGCCGTTTTAATCCGAGCGCACGTCTGCGGGGGCGTGCGGGGTGCAATAATCCGTGATTCCGGGTTTTCGCTCCGCCCGTCTTCTCACGCCACAGCATGTTTGTGTCCTCCGGCCAGCGGTCCGACACGACCGCGCCGCGCGAGTTCCAGGACCGCGCGCGGGCGCACATCCACGAGCGGCTCGCCTCCGAGCGGGCCACCAAGCAACGCTCCCGGTTGAAGCACGGCGAAAGCCCGCTACGCAACTTGGTGAGCACCGACAGCGACGGGTCGAGTATGCACTCCAGCGAGAGTGCGGGCAGCGACGACCGCAAGTGGTGGAAGAAGTGGGGGCGCAACAAGGACCGCCGGGGCAGCGACGACAAGATCGCGCTGCCGTTGTCGGGGTCTGTTGAGGATGCTGCCAGAGAGCGGGCGCCCCTCATCGAGCCAGGCCTTGCGGGGGGGCAGGGGGCAGCGCCGCACACTCTGGCGGCGTGTGCACCTGCAGAGCCTGCGTTGGCGGCCGCGCACACGCTAGCCGCGCACACGTTAGCCGCGCACACGCTAGCCGCGCACACGCTAGCCGCGCACGCGCTAGCCGCCGAGGAGGACGTCGACATGGATCTGTGTGCGGACCTGTGTGCGGACCTGTGTGCAGACCCGCGCGCGGACCTGACGCTCGCGCCCCTCGCACACACAAGCACGTACAGCTCGGTGCTCACGGCGTCGTCGTACGTCGACTCGTTGTTCTCGCACACGTCGCACCACACCCGCGCAACGGCGTACTCGCAGCCCTCGGTGGGACCGCAGACGCCATGCGTGCTGCTCGCGGCAGTGCTCCCGACGGACTTTTCGCTGTACTATCCCGCGCTGGTGCTCAGCGACCCCAACATCAGCCTCAACCCGGACGGGCGGCCGCTGTTCACGCAGCGGGATCTTATTGACTGGCGCTTGAACGACCTCCGGCTGTTGCTCATCTTGGACACGGTCCCTGAGGAGTGGATGCGGTTGAACGAGCTCCCGGTGGTTATCCAGGTGAGCGAGGACAAGCTGCTGCTGCTTGCGCTCCGGGTGCAGTACCTCCCGCTCGACGCGTCGAACGACTGGATCGTCAAGGTGCTCGTGGAGAGCGATATCTACCGCGAGAGCAACTTCTCGACGAGCTTCCGGGTGCAGACGGCAAGCTACTCGCTCCAGGCAGCGCGGCTCAAGCACGCGCAGGAGCACCGCGACGGCAAGGTGTATCTCACGCGGCCGGAGTGGCGGAACGTGATTGAAAACTTTCTCTTGAACCTCGCGGTGGAGAGCCAGTGCCGGTACGAGTTCAAGCGGGTGTGTCTGCGGTTGCAGAAGGAGCGGCGCGGGCGGCCGCACGCGACGAACGGGCTCCTCCGGCGCGCGTTGTTGAACGACCCGCACAAGCGGACGAAGCCGTCGCGCGAGGAGCGGCAGGAGATCTGGTGCCGCATCCAGACGAGCGTGTACCAGCGTTTGGGGTTGGACTGGCAGCCGGACGGCAGCGGGGCGGGGCGGTAGCGGCGGTAGCGGCGGGCACCGCGATGCGGAACGAATATATGACTCCCTACAGAGCGGGCGTGTCCAGAGCAGCACCCGTGCCTGCTCCCGAAGCAGCACCCGTCTGCTCCCAAAGCAGCACCGGTGCCTGCGTCCTAATGCGGCGGCGGCTGGCGCTTGCCCTTTCCGGCCATGCCCTTGTGCCCATTGTCTCGCGAAGGAGCATGAATGGGGCTGCACAGCGTTTGCCCGTGCAGCGGCGTGCAGCGGCGTGCAGCGGCGCGGTTCGGAACGGCCTTCCATCGGGGCTACCGGGTATACGGCCGGACGGCCGGGCCGCGGGCGGCGGCGGCGGGGCGGGCACGCGCGACGGGCACGCGCTCGCCGGAAACGGCGCGCGGCGGCGGGGGGTGTGCTGCGGGCGCCACGCTCCATCTAAAGCGCACAGGGCGGGGGAACATTCTTAGCGCACTAGACGGCAACCCAATTGGTGTTGCCGGCGCGGCACGGAAGGGGCAGGTGCAAATCAACCGCCGCGCTCGGCAACATTCCCCATGTGGGATGTTTCTCCGCGGGGAGTGGGCACATTCCTCGGGGCCGGGGGCGCGCGGCGGCGGAGATCCCCACGGCGGTGGGAATGCGGCACGGAAAGCCCACCGCGTGCAGAGGGCGGCCGCCTTGGGGGCGCGTTGGGCCGCGCAGCGGTGTTACGCGGTGGCAGCGGCGCGGAGCCGCGCCGGCAGCGTGGGCGGCGTCGCCATTGACGTCAGCACGTGCGCGTGGAGCCGCCGCGCTTCTGCTGCCGGTTGCAAGCTCGCGGAACAGCGAGCCAAGGGCCAATCAGCCGTCATTGTTGCGGGCACACTTTGCGTATCGCCGTTGCCGATCTGGGGATTTGCAGGGCGTGCTGCAGCGCGCCTGTAACGGCGGAGCGCTGCACGGCGCGGCGGCTGCGGACCACGAGGCCCGGCGGGCGGCGGCGGGCGCTGCGGCAGTGGGCCGCCGCGGCCGGCAGAATACCGCGTGCAGGGGTGCGTCCGGCGACGGCTGCCTTTTGGAGATGCCCGCGACGCTCTGGCCAGGGGAATGCGCAGGACGCTGCCACGTCTCCACGCAGCACAGCCCCGCCAGATTGGAACGCGCACGACTTCGCTGTGGGCGCATGTGCTTGCGCAGGGGAGTGCGTCTCCTTCTGAAACATGCAGGCAGGTGCATGGCGCGCCACGTCGGGCGACGCGCGTGCAAGGATCGCACGAGCATCTGGGCGGGCGCGGAGCCGAGGGCGAGCCGGTGTATCAGGGCGGGGGATCCTGGGGATCCTGGGGATCCTGGGAATCGCGGGGATCCTGGGAATCGCGGGAATCGCGGGGATCCTGTCGCGGTCGTCTCGCCGCCGGGCCTGCCGCTGCGTTGTGTTTCTCCCGCTAGCTGCCTAGCTCCGCACCAAGGCGCAGTTCGCAACCGCGTCGCCGCCTGCCGTGCAACGCCGCTGCCAGTGCCGCCGTGGCGTGGGCCGTGGAACATTCCGCGGGGCCGCTGCCCGTGCCGCCGCGCCTGGCTAGCGGTCCCGCGCCTGTGCCCGCGCCTTGCCCGCGCCTTGCCCGCGCCTTGCCCGCGCCCGCCATCTCGATCACCCGCAGCTCCGTAGATCCATTGTTCGATATCCGGCGGAAATCCACGCCAGCCCGCCCGATTGAGTCGTGGCCGGCGGGCGGCCCGCGGGCTCCGGGAATTGCCGCTAGTCACGTCCTACAGCTGCCATGCGCCCTAGTCACCGACCGCCCGTGCGCGCACCGCGTCCGCTGCCGGCGCTAGTGGGGCGCTACAGGCCCCCCGCGCCACCCGGTCCCCGCGTTGCCCGGTCCCCGCGCCGCCGCGTCGTCCTGCCTCGCCCGCGCCGGAGTGTGCCCAGGCCCCGGTGCCGGAGCCCCGGCCCCGCGTGGTGGACAGCTGCGTCCGCCGTGCCAGCGTGGCGATCCTGGCACCTTCCACACAATCACTAGCGGCTCCGCTGCCGCGGGCGCCCCGCCAGATGCGTCGGTGATCGCCCGTCCAAGCTTGCAGCCGAAACTTTCGCGCCGTGCTCACGGGCCGCCTGCGCACAAACTCTACTTGCGGCGCGCACCCGCGGCCGACGCTCCCGGCGGCGGCCGCCGCGCGGCCCGACAGCAGGCGCGGGGTGGCCGGGGGCGCCACCCACCTGGTCCGCGTCCGGGATTCTGGCACCGCGTCCGCATGCCGTGCTGGCATCCCCCGCCAGCCCCAATTGTTCCTGCGTGGGGCGGCATGCGGATCTGAGGATGCAGCGCGGCGCAGGCGCTGATTACGTGCGGCGGGGTGTGTTTGGAAACACGAACGCCAAGCGGCACGTGCGGGGGGGTGCGCATCCCCGCACGGTCACACGGCGCGCACGCCACGACGGCGGCAGCGGCGGCGCGTGCACGCCACGGCGGCGCTCTGGTGGTGCCAGCCGGCCGCCCTCTAGCTCCGGCGCTGCATCCATGGCGCACTTTCTGCGCGCGTGCTGCACGTCTGCATCTCACTGCAACTCTCGGGCTGCATGCACACGCACGCCTCCGCGTCCAGATCTTAATCACTGCGGCGTTCTGCATGCAGCTGCGGCGCGACGCACGCTCTCCATGCACCGCACCTCCAATCCGCCGCTTGCAGTGGGGCTTGACTGCTCGCCGCTGCAGCGCCATGCGCGCGGGCCTGCGTGCTGCACATGTCGTCTCCATCCGCGGACAGTGGCTGCAGGTGCGCCTTTGCCTCTGCCAGCGCCAGACACCGGTCTCGCGCCCGCACATATATAACATCGTAACCACCCGCTTTCATGCACCCACACCATGGCGCCTCCCAACGGATCCTCCCGGGGCATCCGCCTCCCCCCGATCTCCGCCATCACGAGCTACTCCCCGCCCAGCGCCTCCCCGCACAGCGCGCCCCACAGCGCACCCACCAGCGCGCCCCACAGCGCCTCGCCCCACACCTACGCCCTGCCTGCCGTGCCCACATCCTCCCCCACCGGCATCCCCGTGCACCCCTTTGCCGCCGTCCCGCGCTCCGCCATCCCCCCGCCCGCTTCGCACTACCACGGCCCGCTCGCGCCCCCCGCCCGCGTCTACCACAGCCAGTCGCCCGACCGCCCCGCGTACGCCCCCGCACCGCCCCCCGTGGCCGCGCCGCCCCCGCGCCCGCGCCACGCCCTGTATCCCTCGAGCCCGCCCGTGGTGCGCTCGCACCAGTTGCAGTGCCAGCGCTGCGGCATCACCGAGACGCCCGAGTGGCGCCGCGGTCCCAACGGCCTGCGCACCCTCTGCAACGCGTGCGGCTTGTACCACGCCAAGTTGGTCAAGCGCAAGGGCACCGCCCAGGCCGCCATCGAGATCCTCCACAAGAAGGTGCACGTCACCCACACCAAAAACGGCAAGCGGATCTTGGTGAACGAGCTGCGCCGCGGCAGTGCCTCGCGGGGCCTGCAGCGTGCGCCCGCCGCGCCCACTCCGGTGCCGCTTCCACCCGTGCCGCTCCAGCAGGCACCCTACCCCCCGGGGTATGCTCTTCCGCCCTTGGCGGTGTCCGCGCAGGGCGCGCCGGGCTACGGGCCGCCCGTGCTCCCGCCGTTGCACCACCAGCGGTAGAGCGCGGGAAGGCGCACCCGTTAATGCTAATCGTAGGACGTGGGGTGCCGCCTCGGCGACTCTGGAGTCGTCAACGGACAGTATGAATGAACAGTGTATATGAGGGATACCCCGATAAGTTATGGCACGGGCGGGGGCCGGGCGCGAGCTGGGCGGCTGGGCGCCGCACACCAGCGGCCACGGTGGTGGCGGTGTTGCACGGTGCCACGGTCCGCGCTCTGCCGCGCCCGCCCGCTCTGCCGCGCCTCTGCCCGCGCTCACTCGCTCTGCTCAGCCTTCAACGCCTCCAACTCCTTCACTCTGCGCTTAAAGTCCAAGTACTGGCACTCCTCGTACTCGTGTCTCTCGTGCACGCACTTCCACGGCATGCTGAACGTCTCGAGGCGGCACTTGTTCAACGGCACCCACAACGCGGCGCAGCGGTCGCGGTGCGAGAGCGGGACCTTTTCCTTCTTCATCTCCTCCTGGGAGACTGGGGCGTTAGTACTGCACGCGCGGCGCCGCGGGCGGACACATACGGAGCGGGGGGAATTCCTTAAGAGCCATGCTGGTGGATGGAGCGAGGTGGAGCTTGGGCCGATGTCATTGGTGCGGCCCGTGTCGCGGCGGGCGTGACGGTTATGCCGCCGCTGCCGAATGCGGCAACAAAAAGGAAGCGACCTCGGTGAGGGTCGAACTCACGATCTTACGATTAACAGTCGTACGCCT
>JAJMSD010000031.1:0-63385 GCA_030558265.1 [Candida] pseudocylindracea
CACCCGCACACCCACACACCCACACACCCGTGCCTCTACACCATCTCCTCGTCGTACGCGTCCGAGGGCGCGTGCTGGAGGAGCGCGCCGAGGAGCACGCCGAGGAGGAACCAGCGCTCGAACGACGCCGTCACCGCGCTCGGCGCCACCCGCGCCAAGGCGTCGAGGTACCGCCCCCCGTTCTCCCCCATCCGCTGGAACACCTCTCGCGGAATCGACGCCTTGAGCATGAACACCGTCGCGAGCGTGTAGACGCCGCAGAGCTCCGCCACCGCGCTGGGCACGCACCGGCTGTGCTCCTCGAGGAGCCCCGCGAGCTTGTCTGCCGAGTTGAGCACGTTCAGCGCCAGCGCTGCAAAGAGCCCCATCAGAATCACGAACGAGAGCTGCTGCGCGAGCGGCTCGGGCTCGATCGACGTGAACCGAAGCGCGCGGAGGAGCCGTGCCGCCGTGGTGGCTAGCACGTCCCCGCTGGGCGCCGTCCACACAAGCAGCGCAAGCGGCTTCACCACCGCAACGCTCGCAAGGCGGTACGCGCAGTACGCGCCCACCACGTTCGTCGACACCGCGTGGAGCACCCGGCCGTGGGGCGTGCGCTGCCGGAGCTGTGCGCGCCGCGCCGCCTCCGCGCGCGCAATGTCGCGCTCGACGGCGCGCGCCATGCCCTCGAGCATCGAGCGCTCGGGCGCCAGCAGCGCCGCCCCCGCCGCCGTGCCCTCGCGCGCAAGCATCAGGCGGATCTGGGCAAGCAGCTGGTGCATGCGCTCGACCTGGCGCGGCAGCACCGGCGGGGGCGGGCGGAGGTACGTGCGGTAGACGCCGGCGGTGCACGCGACGCCGGAGAGCACGCCGGTGGTGGCAATGCCGGTGTACAGAAAGAGAAGCGCGAGCTGGTTGGTGGTGGAGGAGGAGGCCGAGAACCACGCCGCGACGGCAGCGGACGCCGCAGCAAGCGCGAGTGCGTACGCGGCAGTGAGCACCGCAGCCACCACCGGCCCGCACACGCCCCACCAGCACACGGCGGGCTGCACGGCACACACAATCACCAGGAGGCGCAACGCCGTGTTCAAGCCGGCCATGCTGTGCTCCAGGAGCGTGTGCACGGTGCTGAGAAACCAGCCGACGAGCAGAAGCAGGAGCGCGAGCGAGACGGCGAAAAGCACGCGGACAGGCACCAGCAGCACCGGGAGCTGCGGTAGCCCCATGGCGGCGTTGGCGTGCGGGTAGCCGCGGTAGGCGGCGGCACCGGCCGCGAGCACCGCGAGCCACCACAAGAAGGCCATGCGAGCGCGGGGTGTTTTTTTGCTGGAAACGACAGGGTGTGTGCGATATTGGGGGCGTGGCCCCGTGCCTAGTGCTTGCCGCCGGTGCGCTCGCTTCTCAACTGGCGCTCCTGCTTCTCCACCTCGGCGTCGTAGAGGATAAAGTCGTCCAAGGCGTTGCCGCCAGGCACCATGGGCAAGACGGGCACCTTCTTCTCGACCATCACCTCGAGCAAGACGGGGCCGGGGGTGTTGATCATCTGCTGGATCGCGTCGTCCACCTGGTTCTCGTTCTCGCACTTGATGCCGGTCCAGCCCATCAGCTTGCTGAGCAACTGGAAGTCCGGGTTCACCTGGTGCGTGTGGGCGTAGCGGTGCTCGTAGAACAACAGCTGCCACTGCGTCACCATGCCCTGCTCCTCGTTGTTGAGCACCACCACCTTGACGGGGGCGCCTGCCTGCGTCGCCAGCGCCATCTCCATGAGCGTCATGCCGAAGGAGGCGTCGCCGTCAATGTCGATCACGAGCGCGTCGGGGCGGCCAATCTGCGCGCCGATGGCGGCCGGGAGCCCAAAGCCCATGGTGCCGAGACCACCGGAGGTGATCATGGTGCGCGGCTTGCGCCACGTCCAGTGCTGCGCGGCCCACATCTGGTGCTGGCCCACGCCGGTGGTCATGATCACCTCGCGGTCGAGGTTCTCGCACGCGGCGCTGAGTCTGCGGATGAACGTCTGCGGCATCACACGCTCGCCCGGGTTGTTCTCGAGGTAGGCGTACGGGTACTTTTCCTTCCACTCGGCCACCTGCTTGAACCACGCAGGGCGCTCCTTGACGGCGTGCACCATCGGGAGGAACTGCGCGAGGTTCTCGCTCACGTCGCCCTCGATCGCCTCCGTTGCCTGCACAACCTTGTTGATGTTCTTGGGCGAGATCTCAAAGTGGATGATGCCGCCGGTGCCGGCAAGCGCCGCCGCCTTGGCAGCGGGGGCAAACTTGGCGAGACTGCCGGTGACACGGTCGTCGAAACGGGCGCCGAGCGCAATGATCACGTCCGCGTTCTGCATCGCAGAGTTGGCCACGGCGCTCCCGTGCATGCCCAACATGTCCAACAGCTTGGGGTCGCGCTGGTCAAACGCGCCGAGCGCCTGGATGGTTGTGGTGACGGGGATCTGCGCCTTCTCGGCCAACTCGCTCACCAACTTGGGCCCGTCCGGGTGGTTGAGCACCCCGGCACCGACGTACAAGACGGGCGACTTGGCCTGGTTGAGGAGAGCGGCGGAGCGTCTCAAGGCCTCGGTGGTGAACTCCTTGGCGGCCAGTCTCGTGAGCTCCAGCAAGGTGCTCAGCGGGAGCGTCGTCTTGATGGGGATGGCCTCGCGGAGCACCAGCGCCGTCACGTCCTTGGGGAGGTCGACAAGCACGGGGCCGGGGCGGCCGCTCGTGGCGATCTCGAACGCCTCGTTGATGCGGCGCGGGAGCTCCAGCACGTGCTTGACCATGACGTTCCACTTGGTGCAGGGGCGGGTGATGCCGATCACGTCCGCCTCCTGGAAGGCGTCGGTGCCGATGGAGGTGGTGACGACCTGGCCGGAGAAGACCACCAACGGGACGCCGTCGGCGAGGGCGTCGGCCATGGGCGTGACGACGTTGGTCGCGCCGGGGCCGGACGTGACCAAGACAACGCCGGGCTTGCCGGTGGCGCGGGCGTAGCCCTCGGCCATGTGGCCGGCGCCCTGCTCGTGGCGCGGGAGCACAAAGTTGAACTTGTCGCTGTTGTAGATGGCGTCGTACACGGGGAGGATGGCGCCGCCGGCGTAGCCAAACACGGTGTCGACACCGTGGCGCTCCATCATCTCGTGGAAGATCTCGCCGCCGGTGAGGCCAATGAACAGCAGGTCCATGGTGGGGTCCTGCGGATTTGTGGGCACCTCGGGCTCCTGGTTGAAGGCGGGCGCGGGCGTCTCGCGGGTGACGGCCTTGGGACTGGCCTTGTTGTAGGCGAGCGTCAGGTGGGCGGAGCTGCTTTTGGAGAGCTGGCGCGCGGCGCGGGCAAGCGCCCGGGCGGCGCCGCGGGGGGCAGAGCGGGCGGAGAGCATCGGTGGGGAGAAGAGGCGGCGGGGCGATCTGGTCGTTATGAACGAATATTTTTTCGTGACTCACCGACACAGGCCCGGTACCGGAGAATGACACATGCGTGCGGGGCGCGTTGGGGGACGCCCGGCTCTGCCCGAGACACGGAAGAGCTGCGCGCCGCCGATTGCCGAGGACCGGGGGCTACGCGGCGGCTACGCCGTCTTGGCCTTCATCACCTTGCGGCGCTGGCGCAACATGTGGCCGAACAAGGTGTAGAAGCCCGGCGCGTACGACGCCATCACGAGGTACAAGACCGGGCGCGCCCACCCGCCGTAGCGCGCGGCTGCGTCGTCGAGGTTGCCGTGGATCACCAACAACTCGCTGCTGACGCCCAACGGGTACAAGACGAGGAACGCGTTGTAGCGGAGCCACACGAGCGCCGCGCCGGGCTTGCCCCGCAAGTTCTGCGCGTAGAACTGGTAGCGCACCACCTCGGTCACGCCCCACGCCACCACCAAGCGGAGGTACGCCAGCGTGGAGGTGTTGAAGGCGGAGTCTGCAAACGGCACAAAGAACCCCCACACAATGAGGAGGCGCGACGCCACCTGCATTGCCGTCGTGGCGAGCGGCGACCGCACAACGCCGGCGGCCGCGTTCACCACCTCGACAACGGCAAACAGCTGGATCACCGTGAGCGGCCACGCGGTGCGCGCAAAGAGCGCCGGCTGCCCCGCCGCGGCGGCGAGGTACACCAGGTACGCGAGGATCGCGCCCCACGCCGCCGACAGGAGCGCGTTGTAGAGGTAGAGAAACATTGTTGGGCGATGAGTGCGGGAGGTGCAAAACTATGTACACTAGGCCGTCGTGTCTGCCGCGTCCGCCGCGCCCGCCGCTTCCGTGTGCGCAACCGCCGCGGCGTGCGCCCACTCGTCGCCCAACCGGCGCAACACCTCGCCCGGCTGGCGCACCACCCACCGGTTCAACTGGCGGTGCTCCACCAAGTCGGCGCTCCAGTGCTCCTCGGCCCCGCGCCGCCACATGTCCTCCCAGTGCACCACCGTGCCCGCCAAGGCAAACTCGTCCACCACCGTCAGGAGATCCGCACACGCCTCCTGCGTGTACGCGGGGCGGTACTGGCTCGAGTACCACACGTTGCCGTCCTTGTTCAAGACGCGCAACTTGCGCGCCTCGGCCTTGTGCGTCACGTCGCGGCGTCTGCGCAACTCGACCAACCCGCCGTACACGTCCACGGCGTCGGCGTGCAGGCTGAACTCGGCCACGCACATGACGCGCCAGAGATCGCGCCGGAGCAGCGGGCGGCGGTTCTGCCAGTTCGGCCGCGTGAACTGCTCCACGAGGTGGTGCTCCTCGATCTCGGGCGTCTGCGTATACACGCACTGGCCGGAGGCCATGTTGCGGAACACGTACACAAAGGGCGGGAGCTGGGCGGCCGCGAGCGCGTCGGACGAGCGCGCAAACCGGGCAAGCACGGCGGGCTCGTCGAGCGGCAGCGGCACGACGCGGTTCGCGCGCGCAAGCTCCTTCGCGGCCTTCTTCTCCTTCGGCGAGACGCGCGGACCCTTGGCCGGCACGCGCGCGCGGAACCGCGCAAGCACCGGCCGGCCGTGCGCCACACGGGCAACCCCAAGAAGCGAGAGCATGTTGGCGGCTGGCGGAAAAAGCTCGCTCGCGGTGTGCAGGGCACTACCGGGGCGCGGTCGTGCCCCGCCCGGCGCGCCGACACACCCGTGCACCGCGGCGGCTGTGCGGCATATGTGTCACGACGGCGCGGCGCGCATGCCGCCGTTTTGCCCCCTTTTTTTCGCACACTCGCGACGCCCCCGCGGTAAAAAATCTGCACAACAATCGGACACAACCGGCTCTGTGTTGTGTTTGTAACGTCTTTTTCTTTTCCGAGCCCCTTCTGTTCCGTCTCTCTCTGCCGATGCTGCTTTCCGCGAAACAGGTGACGCCGTCGCTCTCCGACCCGTCCATCATGGACAACCTGGCGCTGGAGCACCCGCTGCTCGTGCTGACGCCCGCCTCCGCCACCCCCGAGGTGCACTACCCATACGCCGAGCCGTTCCCGGGCTCGTTCGTGGGGCTGTTTGCCAACTCGTCGGGCATGGTGGACCAGAGCATGCACCCGGACTTGCCGCACCGCTGCAACAAGTGCGACGCCGTGCGCCACCCGCCCGCGGAGCCGCTCCTGGAGATCCAGAAGTACCGCAACTGCCGCAAGTGCCGCGCCTTGTTTGCGCTGCTGAAGCAGAAGCAGCGCATCCGCAAGAACGAGCTCCAGAGCAACCTCTTCTACGACCCCACCAAGTTCTTCAGCTACTGCGAGGAACGCCACAACCTCGGCGCGCGCCACATCCAGCACCTCAAGCTCACGGTCACGGGCTCCCACCCGGAGCTCGTGGGGCTCGCGCCCATCTACTCCGCCGAGGAGCTTGCCGACATGCTGGCGCGCAAGGACCACCTGCAGTTGTTTGAGCGCGTCAAGCTGTACCTCCGCAACGTCTTCATCCAGCCGCTCGAGGGCATTGCCGGGCTGAAGTTTGCCATCCGCTCGAGCAACTTCAAGAAGAACAACAAGGTCTATCTCCTGTTGTTGTGCTGCGGCGACGAGAACGGGCTTGCGCGCACCAAGAGCAAGGGCCTCAGAGGCTTCACCAACAAGAAGCGCATCTACCGCTGCGAGCTGTTGATCATCATCAACTACTCGCCCCTCGACGGCACCGTCAACATGGAGGTGAACCACCGCCACCACGACGCGTGCGAGATGTTGGACGAGGACGGCAACGTCGTGAGACCCCACCACGTTGTCACGCCCGACATCCACTCCGCGCCGCACTCGCGTCCCGCCTCTGCCTTGCTGCACGCGCTGCACCGCAACTCGCCCGTGCACTCGCCAATCCCGCAGTACTACCCGAACCAGGTCCCGCAGGGGCAGGCGCCGCCCGGTGTGCCCAACTACCTGCAGATGATGCAGGCCCACGACCTCAACTACGACCAGAGCCGGCGCCAGCCGGGCGGGCTCAACTCCAACGACCTTGCCCAGATGGTTGCTGCCCACTTCATGAGCCCCGGTGTCATGGGCTACCCCGTGCCCCAGCAGCCGCAGCTGCAGCCGCAGCCGCAGCCGGGCCAGCAGCCGGGCCAGCAGCAGCCGTCCCCACAGCAGCCGCAGCAGCCGCAGCACATGGGCGGCCGTCCGCAGCAGCCCATGCAGCAGCCCATGCAGCAGCCCGTCCAGCACATGATGCAGGGCCACCCTCCCCACATTCCGCAGCCCGTCTACCAGCACCCGTTGAGACACCAGATGCCGCAGGGCATCGACGAGGAGCACTTGGAGAGATCGTTGGAGATGGAGTGACGGCGCGTGCGACGGGAGAACTGCACGTACCGGTGCGGGGGGTGTCCGGTCTTGGGAACTGCCGCCTTGTACCACCACACATATAGTCAAAAACGCCATAGATTCCGCCGCGTGTGTGCATTCAGGGCGAAGGGGCGGCCGCTACGTGCAGGGGGGGCTGTGCGTGGGTGTCGAGCTCGCCGACCCGCTCGTCGCCGCTCAGCTGGAGCCGCATGATGCGCTCGCTGACCCGGTTCAACTGCTCGCCCACGTCGGCGGGGAAGTACGCGTCGGGCTCGTCGCTGTCGCTGGCGCGCGGCTCGTCGCCGCCGGAGGAGACGTCGGCGGGGGCCAGGGGCATCAGCAGGACCGAGGGCCGCCGCGAGGCGAGGCGGGAGACGGCCGTCAGGGCACGGGGCAGGGACAAGCTGAAGCGCGCGCGCTTCGCGGGCACCAGTGCCGTTTCGACGCCGCTCGACAGCTTGGAGCGGTGGTGGCCGCGGCGCAGCCGCACCTGGTTCAGGTCGTAGTCGTACGAGACGGCGCCGGTGGCGGTCTGCATGACCAAGCCGGGCGAGGGGACGAACGGCGGCGGGGCAAACGGCGACTGCGGCGTCAGGGCGAACGGGCCGTGGTGGGGCTGGTCCTGGGTGCCCAGGCGCGGGCGGATGCGCAGGGCCACAGAGCCAAACTTGAGGCTGCGGGAGGGCGTGCGCACCGGCAGCAGGGCGCCCAGCAAGAGCAGGCCGAGAGTGACCAGCGAGGTGTGCTTGCGGAAGGGACCGGGGCGGCTGCTGCGGCGGGTGCGGAACAGGTTCCAGAGCTGGGTGTACAGACGCAGCAGCAGCTTCAGGTGGGTGCGGGAGGTGTCCAGGAGGGTGCGCTCGAGCCGCGGGTGGGGCTGTGTGGGCGGCGTGAGCAAGGAGACGGGGGGGTCGGAGGACTCGGGGGAGCCCTCGGCAACGATGGTGTCGGAGCTGGCGTCGCTGGGGGCGGCGAGGATGGGCAGCAGCACCAAGGTGTAGGGGGCGTTGAAACGGAGGCTGTGGGAGGAGATGAGGCGGGAGCGCAAGCGGGAGATCTGGCGGTCGAGCAGGAACTCGACGGCGCAGTGGTTGCGGATGATTGTGATTTTGGGCCAGGTGGCGCGAGCACCGCGGACGGAAAACTCCAAGAGGATCTCCGGGGTGGGGTTTGCAAGCACCTTGTTGAGCTCCCAGATCAGCAACTGCGGGAGGATGGTGATGTCGCCCGAGTACTGCTGGGCCAAGATGGACTTGGCCTTTGTGCAGAGGTTGCGGGCGATGCCGAGCTCCTTGACCAAGTCGAGGTAGTGCATGAGCTCCTGGCTCCATAGGCCGTACAAGCGGGAAACGGCCTGTTTGAAGCGGGCGCTGTACTCGGTCTCCACGTCGCCGCCGACGCACAGGATGGAGAAGCGGCGGAGGAAGGGCAGGACGTGGGGGTTGACCTGGCAGGCGATGATGTGGTCGACGTTGAACATTTCCAGGAGGCGGGAGATGGGGAGGTCGTTGTCGACGCTGCCGTCGACGTACTTGACGTTGGTGGAGTAGTTCCACTCCTGGGTGGCGCCGGTGCGGGGGTTCTTTTCGTAGATGGTGGAGGAGGAAAAGACGCCGGGGAGCAGGCACAGGGCGCAGACGGCCAGCCAGATGAGCACCAGCGGCGCGGTCAAGTGGTTGAGGAGGCGCAGCTGTTCGTGGACCAGGGCGGGCAGGACGGTGATGTTGAGGATGCGGCCGGTGCGGTTGTACAGCTCGCGGAAGGTCAAGTCGCCGAGGAAGTCGCGCATTGTTTCCTGGAGAAGGCGCAGGTCGTACCAGGTGCCGTACTTGAGGAAGAGGGAGAGGTGGACGAGGAGCAGGGAGTCGGAGGTGCCAAAGATGTTGAAGCGCTTGTCGGCGAGCTCGGCGAGGATGTCCCTGATTTCGTCGTTGGTGTGCAGGCAGAGGATGGAGGCGACGATGGCGCCGGCGGAGGAGCCGGAGACGATGCGGGGGAGAAGCTCGGTCTCGAGCAAGGTCAGGAGGACGCCGATGTGGATGAGGCCGAAGGTGCCGCCGCCGGAGATGACCAAGGCGGTGCGGCCGATGGTGCGGCGGGTCTGGATGAACATCTGGAGGGTGTAGGCGTCGTCGATGCCGGTGTGCAGCTCGCCGCGGGACAAGTCCTCCAAGGCGCGCTCGCACTCGGTGATGTACTCCTCGATGAGGTGCTTGGTGCCGACATGCAGGGTGCGGTAGAGGTTGACGTTGCCGGTGTTGCCGAGGTTGCGGACAAAGGTGGTGCGGACGAGATAGAGCAACTGGGGGTAGTCCTGGGCGGCGCGGGCGGCGCGGAGGCGGGCGAGGTGGGCGGCGACGAGCTCGTGGTCGTAGAGGTCCAGCCGGGGGTCCAGCTTCCACAGCTCCTTGTGCTGGAGGAGGTCGAGGCGGGTCAGGGCGTCGAGCCAGGCGGCGTAGTTGGTGGCGTTCAGCTGGCGCTCGAGGAGGTGGGTTTCGGGGGCGGGAGTGTCGAACAAGGTGTGCACGACCGGGAGAAGGCGGCCGACGGCGGCGATGGCGTTGAGGGCGCGCTGGAGGCTGTTGGAGAAGAGCAGGGGGTGGTGGAGAAGCTGGTGGCGCTGGAAGAGGATGTCGGTGAGGGAGTCGTACGGCTGGGCGTCGTCGTCGTTGAGCGACGGGAACAGCATGGCCGGTGCGGGGCGGTCACATGGCGCGCATGTGCGGCGTTAGCGCGGTGCACGGGTGTGTGCACGGGTGTGCACGGGTGTGGTGCACGGGTGTGGTGCACGGGTGTGGTGCACGGGTGTGGTGCACGGGTGCGCTGCTGCGCATACGCCCGCCTGAAACTGCGCGACGCGGGCCGCTGCGCACCGCTGCAGGCCGACGCACGCCCATGCGCAATGTGCAGCTCCGCTCGGCCCATCCGTGTTTGGGACTGGCGGCTGCGCACAGAACTACGTCACCGCGCGGCGGCCTGGCCAGGCACACAATGAAACGCCGGCCCGCGGTGGTGGCAGAGCTAGCGACGCACAGATGACTCCTGCCGGCAGACGCATGACCTTTTGGGTGCAGGGAATGCGTCTGGGCCATTTGCCGTGCATGGTCGTGTTGGCCCCGGCGCGTCGGCAGCTGTTCGTCGAGCATTCCCCGTGCGGAGCGCCAGGGGCCAGCCCCTGGCGGCGCGAGATGAGTTGCGCAAAACGCACTCGCAGATTGGTACGCGTGCGTGCGAAACGGAAGTGTATATAATGGCAGCGGCGTCCACCCTGCCGCCGCCGCAGCCACGTACCCCCCACCAGCGTCTCTGGTCTTTCGTTCCTTCAACCCGACCCACCCACCGACCACCGCAGCCATGGGCAAGAGCTCCTCCTCGTCGACCGACATGAACAAGATCCTCCAGTGGTACTGCTGCCAGTGCGGCAACTGCCACGGGCTGCTCACGCTGCGCCCGCTGCTGCTGCTGGTGAGACTGACATGTCAGCGCTGCCGCCACATGATGTGCCCGTACTGCGTCAAGGGCCGCGTCAAGGACGTGGTCAAACTGAGACGCTGAGCGCGCCGCCGGGTTCACGTGCCCCAGCGCCATGGCCACCCTTCCCCACAGACTCTTGGCCCCGCCGCCGCGCCCGCCAGCGAGCGCTCCCCCACCTTCGTCGTACACGTCTGGAACGAACGGCGGGGGGCGCGCTCCTCACACCTGGCATGCGGGTGCGCCGCCCGGGCCCCACTGCATCGAGCACCCAAGACGCCAACGCTGTTCCATATGAATCTACACGTCTGTATCGTCCCGGCCGCCGCGTGCCCGCCGCCCACGCTCCGCCGCCCACGCTCCGCCGCCCACGCTCCGCCGCCCACGCTCCGTCCGGCCCGTGCCGCTGCCTCTAGCTCCGCTTGTCTCCGCGAGCGCTGCGACGCAGGCTCCTGGCCGGGCCTTCCGACGCGCGCGCTGCTGCATGCACCTGCGTCGAGGCGCGTTTTCTCCGCGTCTGTCCCGCAAGAGGTGCCGCAGTGGCGCGGGCCGGCAGCGGGACCGGCACCGGCCGCAGCCAGACCGCGGCGTAGCCGGCCGCAGCAGACGGCACCCGGACAGACCCGCCGGCGCGGCGGCAACGCCCACGCGCCGGCGGGTCCGGCGCCAGCTCGGGCGGCGCGCCGCGGCAGCAACGCCCACGCCGCCCGCCCGCCGGACAATTATTTTTGGCCCGCAATACGGGACAATGTCGCACTCCATGCACGAGGCACAGCACGCACACTCTTTACATGCAGCCGCCGCCGTGCAGCAGCGGTGTCGCGTACGCGATCGTAGCCACGGTGGTCGCAGGGACAACCAGGCACCGACGTCTGCACGGCCGCCGCGGCGCTCGGCGTGCTCCGGGCGCCCGCCCGCCGGAGCGTGGGCCGGAACGCAGGCCCGCTAGCTCCAGCTGTCTGCACGGTGACGTCCGTGCTGCAGCGTCGGGAGCGCGGCGCCCCGCGGAGCTGCAGCGCGCAGATCCGCCTTCGATCGCCGCGCTCGCCGCGCTCGCCGCCGGAACAACCTCGGCCTATATTTAGGCGCGGTGGCTGCGTGGAAGCGCGCCGGACGGCGGTGATACGAGGGCGGAAGCGGTGTGGCGCCGTGGCGCCGTGGGAGCGAACGGGGGCCGCGGCGGGCTGCACGGCTCCACAAAACACGGGCGACAAACATAGATTGGCCGTGCCGGCGCGCACTCCGCGTGCCGCGACATGCCGCCGTCACGCCATGACGCGGAGCCGTGCCATGGCTCCAGCCGTGCCGCTATGGCGTGCCATGCCACTACGCGTGCTGCTACGGCGTGCCGGACCCCTACACCGTGCCATACCGCTACACCGTGCCATACCGCTACACCGTGCCATGCCACCGCGCCTTGCCGGACCTACCCCTTGATCGCCTTCTTGACAATCTTCTCCACCTCGTCCCAGTCGTCCGTCGGCACCAACGTCATCTCGCAGCCGCCGCCAAACAGGTCCTTGATCGCGTTCAACACGTCGTAGCTCTTCTTGTCGTGCACAAAGCTCACGCTCACGCCGGTGCGGCCAAAACGGCCCGTGCGCCCGATGCGGTGGAGGTACGTCGACGGGTCCGGCCGCCCGCGCTGGTCAACCGGCAAGTCGTAGTTCACCACCATCAGCACCAGCGGAATGTCGATGCCGCGCGAAAGCACGTTCGTCGTGATGAGCACCTTCGAGCGGCCCTCGCGGAAGTCGTCAATCAACCGGTCGCGCTCCTTCGGCGTCAAGTCGCTGTGGAGAATCAGCACCGTGTGGCCCTCCTTGCGCATGCGCGCGTACAACTCGTTCGCCGTGCTCTTCTTGTGCACAAAGATGATGCTCGAGCCAATCGTGAGCAAGCCGTAAAGCTCCGTCAACACCTCAAACTTGTGCTGCTCGCTCGAGCAGTCCATGTACAACTGCTTGATCGTGTCCACGTTCAATTCCTCCGGCTTGAGCTCGATCGAGTTTGCGTCCGGCACCATCTTCTCCGCAAACTCCCGCACCTCCGGCGGGAACGTGGCCAGAAACAACACCAACTGCGTGCTCTTGGGCAACATCCGCTGCACCCGCTTGCTCTGGTCCCCCAACCCCTGCTGGTCCAACATCTGGTCCGCCTCGTCGAGCACAAACACCTTCACCTTCAGGATGTTGAGCTGCTTCTTGCGCACCCACTCGAGCACCGTGCCCGGCGTGCCCACAATCACCTGCGCGTTCGCGTGCGCGCCGCGCTCCAACAGCTCCGGCACCGCAAGCTGGTACGTAATGTCCGTGAACTTGCCCATCGTCGTGATCACGTCCATCGTCTGCCGTGCCAACTCGCGCGCCGGCAGGAGCACAATCACCTGCGGCGCCTTCACCAGCTGGTCCACGCGCGTCAACAGGTTGAGCGAGAACGCCGCCGTCTTGCCCGTCCCCAGCTGCAGCTGGCAGATCATGTTCTGCGGCGGGTTCCGGATGAGGAGCGGCAACGCCCGCTCTTGCACCTTGCTGGGCTTTTCGAACTTCATCGCATACACGCCCTTGAGGAGCTGGGGGTCGAGCCCGAGCTCCTCGAACAGCTTCACGGAGTAGAGCGGCGAGTTCGGGTCGGCCTGGAGGTCCTTGAGCTTCACCTGGACCAGGTACGACGACTGGATGAGGTCGGTGGCGCGCTCCTCCTCGCCGGCCGCCGCCGCGGGCTGCGTCTCGGCCGGCGTCTCCGCCGGCGTCTCGGGCTGCGTCTCCGCCGGCGTCTCGGGCTGCGTCTCCGCCGGCGTCTCGGGCTGCGTCTCCGCCGGCGTCTCGGGCTGCGTCTCCGCCGGCGTCTCGGGCTGCGTCTCCGCCGGCGTCTCGGGCTGCGTCTCCGCCGGCGTCTCGGGCTGCGTCTCGGCCGGCGTCTCGGGCTGCGTCTCCGCCGGGTCCTTCACCGACAAGCTCGACAACAAATCAGCAGCGTCCACCGGCTTGGACATGTTGGCAAAAGAGATGAAATCCTGCACGGTGCCACAACAGCACGGCGTCTCCGGCGCACGCGGGTGGCGCCGGCCCGCGACACGCCGCCACGACGCCGGTCCCGGGTGCCGCATCCCGGCGGCCGCACGGGCCCCGCTGTCCGCGCCCCGCCTGCCGTAGCAACCGCCCCCTGCGCGCGCGTCCCGGACCCACGCCCCTGTTCCCGGCCCCGTTGTTTACACCGTCTAATTTTACCGTCGATCCTCGTTGTCGCTCGAGCCCACCTGACAACACCCGCCGGCGGCCGCAGACCCCGCCGCGCAGACCCCGCCGTGCAGACCCCGCCGCCCGCGTCCGGCACGCCGGCAACGCCGCACCCCACCGCCCGCCTGTTCCGCCTGTCCCGCCCGCCCGCTGCCCGCCTGCCCCACCGCGACGCACCGCCCCGCATTGTGCGACCGGCACTGCCCAGACAGGAAATATGCGCGGCGTGCGCCTGACAAGCATCACGCCTCGGCCTGCCCCTCCTCATCAGCCACTGTTTCCGCAGCACGTCTGATCTGTTTGTCCGCGCCGCCCCCAGCCCGCGCCACGCCCACACACCCCCACGGCACCCCCCGCGTTACAGCACCCCTGATACAGGCCCCGGCCACCGCTGACACGCGCCTCCGACACACCGGCACCATGGATCCGCCGAGACCTCTCTACCGCCACCTGAACGGCCTGGCGTCGCTGACGTCGTCGCGCCCGTTCAGCCTGAACAACCCGTTCCGGGAGCAGCTGCTTGAGGCCGAGCGCCGCGACGACGCCATGCGCGTGCGGCTGCCTGCGTACGACGAGTGGGTCAGCAAGAACCGCGCGCTCATGAGCGACGACGACGACGACGGCGGCTACTTTGGCGTCGTCAGCGCGTACGGCAACAGCTCCCACCTGTTGGTTGCCGCCAGCCTGCCCACCAAGCCTGTCCACCTGCCCCAGCGCACCAACCGCCACCTCAGCCAGGAGCTGGCCAACTCTACGTATGTATCCCCCGGCGCCCCTGCCGGCGTCCCTGCCGACGCCCCCGGCGCCCGCCCCCGACGTCTGCAGCCTCCCCGCGAGACCCCCCGCCACAGCGCCCTGCACAGCCCGGCCCGCCGCGCGACGATCTTGCGCCGCAGTCCACGCGCTAGCATCCCTGCAGGCTGTGTTTTTGCTGTTGCTATCGTCTCGGTGCGGCGCCACCAGCGTCCCCGCCTGTTCATGACTAACTCCTCCAGAAACACCGCGCGGTCGAACAACCCGTTTGCGCAGGACCTCCCGGCACTGCGCCGGCTGCCGCCACAGGCGCCCGGCCCGCGCTCGCCGCGACACAAGCCGGTCGATCTCCCGCCGACATACGAAGAGGCGGCCGGGCCCGAGAAGGCCAAGCGGGAGATCCGCACCGAGGAGAAGCTGCTCGACGGCCCCGGGCGCCGTAGCCGCGACGAGCGGCGGGAGGAGCGGCGGGAGGAGCGGCGGCGCGAGCGGCGGGACGAGACGGAGCTGGAACGGCGCGCCCGCAAGGAGAAGGAGCGCGCGCGCCGCAAGGAGCACCGCAGCAAGAGCGAGCACCGCAGCAAGAGCGAGCACCGCCGCACCCTGCGGCTGTCGCCCACGAAGGAGGTGAAAACCAAGAACTTGGACGTCATCGACCGGTTGGACGTGACCGGCTTCCGCCTGTTTCACCACGACGGCCCCTTCGAGGCGTGCCGACCGCACCGCAACAAGACGGCCGGGCGCATGGCGCCCGTGAACGCGTTTCTCGTCGACGGACCCAACAACAGCATCAAGGGCATGGGCTACGCGAACGCCGCGAGCGCCGAGGAGGCTCTGAAGCAGACGATGGACCGCATGTTTGGCTACGGCCAGCAGGACGACTTGTACACAAAGCCGCTTGCGCCCGGGACGCGTCCGCGCGCTGCGAGCGCCGGTGCCATGCCGGCCGGCCTGGGCAGCGCGTCGCCGCAGGACGCCGGGCTGGCGGGCACGCCACCACCAGTGCAGTTTGCGTCGGCGCAGTACCGCGACAGCAACGCGCTGTTGCTGACGCTCCAGCAGTACAAGCAGCAGAAGGCGGAGTACAACGCGCAGTTCACGCTGTTCGGCACGACCCAGAAGGCGGATTTGGTCCACGGCTACCAGACGGAGGGGCTCGGGCTGACGACGTTCCTCAACGGCGCGCCGGCGCCGCGGCTGCCGCTCTACGCCCAGCCGCCCGCGGTGGGCGAGGGCGGCTTCACGCGGCGCAAGCTGTTGCTGCAGCGGTTGCGCAAGAGCTCCGACGCGGAGGCCACGCGCACCATGAGCAACGACGAGCGCGGCGAGGGAGCCACCAACTCGTTGATGCGGCGGGTGAAGCTGTTGAAGGTGAGCCGGAAGTAGTTTCTATACACATCTGAGTCCTGTGCCAGCGGCGGCCGTGCGGCGCCTGCCGCGTGCTCCCGCTCTGCCCGGCGCGGCGCTCCGGTCGGCCGACGCGGCTCCGCACGGCTCCGCGCGGCTGGCCCGTTCCAGCACGTGCCCTCGGCACACCCCACGTGACGCGGGAATTACGGGGGATTAGTCAGCCGCTCGGTGGCAAGCTGCAGCCTTCCAACAGCTTCCAGCCGTGCTCCCTGCCGGGAACTTGCTTCTTTTCACACCCGCCATGTCCACGCCCGCCATGTCCACGCCCGGGGGTGATGCCCGCCCGGGCCGCAAGCCCATCCAGGACGAGCCGAAGAACAAGCGCACGGCACAGAACCGCGCGGCACAGCGGGCGTTCCGTGAGCGCAAGGAGCGCAAGATGAAGGAGTTGGAGGAGAAGGTGCTGGCGTTGGAGAACGAAAAGGTGGCGGCGATGCTGGAGCTGGAGTTTCTCCGCAAGCAGGTCAACATGTTGATGCAGGAGTTGGCCAACAAGCAGACCCCGGGCGCCGGGGCCAGCGCCGTCTCCTCTGCAGAGCAGACGCCCGCGCAGTTTGACTTCCCCTGGAGCCACGGCTCCGCGTCCGGCTCCGTGTCCGGCCCCGCGACCCTGGCGCTGCTACTGCTGATGGTGGACTTTTCGCCGCTGGACACCCTGGAGCGCGGCTCCATCCACACGTCCACAAGCGCCACGCTGATGCCGAGCCTGCTCCTGCGCGCCAACATGCAGAAGGAGCAGGGATACCTGTTCGACAACACGTTCGACGAGCTGGTGGACCAGTTCTGCATCGGCTTGAACCAGCAGTGCGGCACCAAGGAGCTGCCGGTGCCGGCGGCGTGGGGTGCCGCGGCGTCCAAGCCCCCGCTGTTGGTGGACTCGCGCGGCGGCGACCTGCTGCTGGCAGGCCTGACGCCGTCCGCGCCGCTGCCGCGCTACCGCGTGAGCACCTCTGCACAGGTGTCCAAGAAGAGCAGCGCCGGCTTGCTGCTGGTGTTGAACGGCGTGAGCGAGGAGGCGCTGCCCGTGCCCGTGGCAGCGGCCGCGTCGGCGGACCTCTTCAACGTGCAGGCCCCGACCCCAGACGCGTTCCTGCTGTTGTTCCTGGACCCCGCCATCTTCCCGCAGGTGAGCTACGACCCGAACGCCAACTTGTTCGGGCCGGAGCTGCTCGGGTTGGGGGACGACGACCCGCTCAAGGGCTTGGTCACCGAGGACCTGTTGTACGACCCGTTGGGACTCGGCGAGACGGCCACGACGCCGTCGATGGGCGTCGACCCGCGCATGATGCAGGTGCCGGAGCAGGTGGTGCCGGGCAAGGGCATGTTGGCGATGGTGCCGGACAAGGGGGTGTCGGCGATGGTGCCGAGCACGGACGACAAGATGCTACCGTGCCTGAGCATCTGGGACCGCGTGACGCTGCACCCCAAGTACCTGGAGTTGGACATCGACGGCTTGTGCTTCGAGTTGAAGAGCAAGGCCAAGTGCAGCGAGAAGGGCGCCGTGGTGAGCGCCGCCGACGTGGACACGATTCTCCGCAAGGTCGGCCGTCTGTAGCCGCTGTATATGCTTTATGCGTTGACGAAAACAGGACTGCGATTGACTATGTACTGGGGGCGCGCGGCGGGGCGGGCTCCGTTGCGCGGCAGGTCCGCGGCGGTGCAGACACCACCGGGTTGCCGCCGGTGCAGGCGCCGCCCGTGCCGCCGCCAGCGCCACCCTCCGGCCCCCTCACAACTCGGGCACCAACATCTCGGCGATCGGGCTCTGGATCACAAAGACACCGAGCGCAAACAAGCCGGTGTGCACGGCGATCGTGTAGGCGGGCAGCGCCATGAACTGCTGGAGCGCCGACGGCTGCTGCTGCTGCTGGAAGCGGTTGTTCATGATGTCGACGTGAGGAAAAAAAAGCGTTACCCGCCCCAGCGCACTTTTTCCATCCTCCATGCTCGTGTCGGCCTTGCGGGCACTCGCGGGCGCGCGCCGGTTCTCGACGCGGCCGTTGGCGCTCAACACGCCGCCGAAGCTTCTTCCAAAGTACCGCCTCGACGTGGACGCGACCGAGCTCGAGCACCTCCGCCTGGTGAAGGTCGACATCGTGCCCACCGAGCCGGACCTCAACGCGTTGGAGCTCCAGGACCAGTTGGTGCAGCGCCAGGGCCGCATCATGCGCCAGGACGTGCGCATCCGCAAGTACAAGCCCACGTCGCCCGGCATCCGCTGGTTCCGCGCGCCCGTGTACAAGCACCTCCACAAGGGCCGGCCGTACATGCCGCTCACCACCATCATTCCCTCCAAGGGCGGCCGCAACCACAGCGGCAAGATCACGGTGCGCGGCCGCGGCGGCGGCCACAAGCGCCGGTACCGCCAGATCGACTTCAAGCGCATGGCCATGGGCGAGCAGCGCGTGTTGCGCGTCGAGTACGACCCGTACCGCACCGCCCACATTGCGCTCGTGCAGCTGATGGTGACGGCCAAGCGGCTGTACATCATCGCACCCGAGGGCTTGCGCGCGGGCGACTACGTGGAGCTGTTCCGCAGCGGCGTGCCGCAGCACTACATCGACGAGATGGGCGGCGTGTTGGACCCGGCGCTCCTTGCGTCCAGAATCAACCGCCGCGGCAACTGTCTCCCGATCCTGATGATCCCTGTGGGGCTGGTGGTGCACAACGTCGGGTTGCGCAACAACGGGCGCGCCCAGTTGTGCCGTGCTGCCGGCTCGTACGGCCGTGTGCTCGCCAAGATCCCCGCCATGAAGCGCGCCATTGTGCGCTTGTCGCTGGGCGAGCACCGCTACGTGCCGATCGAGGCGTGCGCCACGTTGGGCTCCGTGCTGAACGCGGCGCACCACATGGTGCTGATGGGCAAGGCGGGCCGCAACCGCTGGAGAGGCCGCCGCCCGAAGGTGCGCGGTGTGGCCATGAATCGGGTCGACCACCCGCACGGCGGTGGCCGCGGCAAGTCCAAGAGTAACAAGTTGTCCCAGAGTCCGTGGGGCACCTTGGCCAAGGGCTACAAGACGCGCCGGGGCAAGAACCAGAACCGCATGAAGGTCAAGGACCGTCCGAGACGCCTGGTGTTGAACAACAAGCACTAGAACGCGTGTGTACATACAATGCCGATTCTCTTCCCCACGCACGGCGCGGTGCACCCGCGGGTCGACCCGTGGGTCGTGGCGGTCACGCTGCTGCCGGGCGAGCACTGCTGCGTCGACGCCGTCGTCGTGCTGGTGATCCAGCGCACGGACGCGCGGCTCGTGCTCCTGCTCGGCGACAGCACACACGCCTGCTTGTGCGTGGTGCCGCTGGCGGTCGTCGACGCCTACGAGCGCGAGCACCGCCGCCGCATCACCAGCGGTCTCCGCGGCACCGTCGTGGCGGTCGCGGGCGTTGCCGCAAGCATCCCGCGGCGCGACCTCGCGCAGTACGGCTGGCGCACGGCACACACGGCGGGCACCACCGCCGTCCTCGTCGCCCTGCACGTCGCCCCGCGCGACCCCACCCAGCGCGACGACCACCCGGTGCTCGCCGACGTCCACCAGGCGTAGCGCGGCGTGCGTGCTGAAATGTACCGCGCGCAGGCGTACGCGCGGGGCCGCGGAATTGACCAATAGTTTGTCCCCATCCCTGCTCTGCCATCCACCCAACCACAATGCTCTCTCCCGTGTTGACCCGCTCGATGGCGTCCGCTGCCAAGGCCGTGAAGGTGCCCAAGCAGTTGTTTGGCATTGCCGGCACGTACGCGACCGCGCTCTTCACCGCCGCGGCGCAGTCCACGCTGGTGGCCGACGCCGGCAAGTCCCTCGCCGCGTTGGAGAAGACCGTGGCCGGCGACGCCAAGGTGGCCGAGGTGTTGGCCAACCCCGCGCTCAGCGCCGACGCCCGCGGCGCCGTCGTCAAGGCCCTCGGCGAGCTGGTGCCGAACGCCGACAAGCTGGTGCTCAACTTCCTCTCGGTGCTTGCCGAGAACAACCGTCTCGGCGAGTTCTCTGCCGTCGCCAAGGCCTTTGCCGAGCTCCAGGCCGCGTACGAGGGCCAGGTTGAGGCCACCGTCACCAGCGCCACCGAGCTCGACGCCAAGACGTTGAACCGCATCAAGGCCGCCATCTCCGCCTCCAAGTACGTCGGCGCCGGCCAGGAGTTGAAGCTCACCAACGTTGTCGACGCCAGCATTCTCGGGGGCTTGGTTGTCGAGGTTGCCGACCGCACCGCCGACCTCTCCATTGCCGCCAAGGTGGCCAAGTTGAACCTGACCTTGACCGAGGCGTTGTAGACGTGCATGCGGATGGCGTAGGACTTAGTAAAGGAAACTACTTCTGCTCGTCGCCGGCACCAACTCGTGGCCCGCACGGTAGCTGTACCACTGCACGAAGAAGGCCACGTCGAGAAGCACCGTCCCGCCCAGCCCCAACATGTACGGAAGCTCCCGCGCCATGAACGCCCCGCGCGTCGTGGCCGGACTCACAAACTCGCACAGCGTGAGGATCGAGAGCACGTACGTCACGTTGCCGCCAATCGTGCAGCAAAAGAGGAGCGGCAGGAGCCCCTGGGTCGACTGCCGCGTGTAGTTCTTCCACAACTGCGGGAGCCGCGACGTGAGGTACACCGCCGCGCAGCCCCACGCAATCGCCCGCCCGATCGCCGCTGTGTGCTCCCGGGCCGGCTCGGCGGTGCCGGCCGCGCGCACGACCGCCCCGGCCGCGCCCTGCACGAACGACGCCGCCGAGACAATGCTGATGGCCGGGCTCGCCGGCCGCACGCTCAACGGCGTGTCGTGCTCCTTCGCCGCCACACCGCGGTACACCACGTACTGCAGGCACATGCACACGTCCAGACACACAAAGAACAACAGGAGACACGTCTGGAACGGGAGCTGGTGCGTGAGCAAGCAGCCAAGGAGGTTCAAGCTGTCGCCCGCCAACCAGAGCGCAAGAAAATGGCCGCTCAAGCCCGCCACCAGCCTTGTGCGGTAGTTGGTCACGAGCTGCGGCACCGTCGCCACCACCCACACGCCGATCGACACCACGCCAAACAACGACGAGAGCGCAGACGTGGCACACACCATGAGGGCGGAGGAGTGGAGCGCGCGCATAATCTTGCATGACTAGAAACCGGCACGGCGTCGCGACGGCGGACCCCCGGGGCGCTACACCCCCAACAGCTTCACCTTGAAGCCGCCGGTCGTGAACACCGGCCGCTCCACCACCACCAACTCGCCCGGCGCCACCTCCGCCACGTGCGCCACCGGGTGGTAGCGCCGCGACACCCACACCGCCTCCAGGCTGTGCATCAGCTTTGTCTCCACGCCCGGCAACTCCAACGCGTCGTCGTCCAGTCCGTCCGCCGTGGCCACGTACAACCCCGCCTGGCTGCGCTTGGCGCCCCGCGTGCTTGTCGGCGGCACCGCCACGCTGCGGTCCACATACGCCATCCACAGCGCGCCGTAGAGCCACACGCGCGCCGGCACCAGCAGATCCACAAACATGCCCATCGGCTGGTCTGCGAGCGCTGCCAACTGCGACGCCACCGCCTCCGTGTTGCTCCGCAGCCACTCCGTGAGCGGCTGCTCCGCGTTCGGCTCAAACTCGTACACGCGGTTCTCCGCCGTGAGCACGAGAAGCGTGCCCGCCGCCGTGTAGGCGCACGCGCGGCACGGCGCCGAGAGCCGCGCAAGCTGCCGCGCCCCCGCTCCGCACACCTCCACGCCGCCGCTGGCGCGCGTCACCGCCACCTGCTCGCCCACCGCGAGCGACGTGATCGTGGCGAGGTGCGGAAGCGCCACCTCTGGACTGAGCGTGTCGAGGTGCTCCACCTGCGCGTCCGCAAGCAGCACCCGCCACACCTCGTTGTCGGCCGACACGCCCACGAGCGCGTCGCCGGCAAACTGCACCACCCGGCCGCTCAACCCGGCAAGCGCGTCGCCGAGCGCGTCGCGCACCTTGTGCACCTTGACCGTCTTGCCGTGGGCCAACGCAAACAAGCGCGTCGTCAGCAAGCTCGCCACCGCCATGTGCGCGCCGTCGCTGCTCATGGCCACGCTCGCAATGTTGTCCTCGCTCGCCAACGCCAAGTGCGCCAACAACCGCCCCGCCAACGTCCACACCTTCACCTCCGTGCCCTGCCACTGGAACACGACGCGCCGCTCCGGGCACACGCCGTACGGCGGCGACTGCGGCGTCACCGCGAGCTTGCGGAAGGGTCCGTCCACGAACCCCTTGAGCGAGCTCACCACCAACGTGCGCTCGGCACCGCCCGACACCAACAAGCCGGCGCCGCCGTGCGCCGCCACCGCCCGCACGTCCAGCGCGTGCACAAGGCGGTTCCCGGTGTTGGTCCATCTGCCCTGCGGCTTCATGAACACCTGGATCTTGCGGTCCACGCCCGCGGAAAACACCGTGTCGTTCGCCACCGCCAACGTGAGCACGTCGGCCGCGTGCACCCCCAACAGCTGCACCAACGCGCGCTTCTCCAAGTCCCAGAACTTGACGCTGCCGGTCGAGTCGCCCAGCACGAGCTCGTGTCCGCACACCGCCACCGACCACACCAACGTGCTCTCCGTGCGCAGCTTGTCCACGCGGAACGTCTGCACAAGCAGCTTCTGCGCCGCCAGCCACATGCGGATGCGCCCGTCGCTGCAGCCGCCCACGACAAACTCGCCGTACCACACGAGCGAGAGCACGCGCGCACCGCACTTGGGAAGCACGCCGCTGTACTCAAACAGACCGCTGCCCACGTCAAACACCACCACCAGTCCGTCGTCGCAGCCGGCCGCAAGACGCGTCCCGTCCGCATTCGCGCTCAACAGCCACACCACCGCGGCGTTGCAGTCCACGTGCTGCGCCGGCACGCCCAGCGCAAGATCCCACTCCGTCACCACGGTGCTGCCGCCAGCCAGGAACAACCGGCCCTGCGCCCACACCACCGCCTCCGCGCTGCGCCCGCGCCCGCCGCCGAGCACCAGCTCGCACACCCACTGGTGGCGCGGTGTCCACACCTCGATGTCGCCGTTGCCGCGGCCCACGGCGAGCCGGAGCTGGCGCGGGTGCTGCTCTGCATGCGAAAACGCGAGTGCCGTCACCGTCGCCGGCGTGTAGTCGGTGTATCGCACCCGGTGGATCTCCATGAAAAAAAAAATGCCGCTGCGATGCGATGGAGCGTTTGCGCACACACATGTCGACGATGCCGACGCAGGCCCTCAGCGAGTTGAGCCTCGGGGAGGACATCACTGCGGACTTGGTGGCGGCGGCCGCGTCCATCCAGCAGGGCGCGGTGGTCACCGCCGAGGGCTTTCTGTTGTTCCAGGGCACGCAGGCGTTGGAGGCCGGGAACGCCCGCTTGGACCTGTGGGTGTACGCGGGCCGCGAGACGGGCGTCGCGTGGCGCAGGGAGACGTGGAGCATGGACGACGCGGTGGGGGTGGTGGTGCGCTTGTCGCAGATGTTGGCGGCCTGGTTGGACAACGCCCCGTTGACGACGCTGGTGTTGTCGTGCCAGCTCTGCGAGGAGGTGCTTGCATTGGACGGCCACGCGCCGCCGCTCGACCCCGGCACGCCCGAGGGCTTGGTGACGGTGTACGTGTGCGGCGTGCTTCGGTTTGTGGGCTTTGTGCTCACGGTTGCCAAGAGCGGCGTCGTGTACGAGGAGGAGGACATTATGAGCCACGACTTTGGCTTCTTGTACCTCTCCAAGGTGGAGGTGTCGGTGCTCCAGCGCGCGTTGGATGCGGTCGACGCGGCCCTGCCGGTGGCGCCGTACTTTGCCCTTGTGGCGTCGCTCCTTGCGATGGAGCCGATGATGGCGTGGGACGTGCCGGTGGTGGACGACTGTCCCGGCGACCTTGCCGGCGCCCAGCCGGTGGCCGCGAGCTACGGCGGGCCCGAGCGGATTGACGCAGCCCAGGCGGCGCTCGCGCAGCTTGCCGGGCTCGACGCGCTGCTGGTGCCGCCGCCGCCGCCACACGTCTTTTCCACCGCGTTCCAGGCGCGCGTGGACAACTTTCTCCCGCCCAAGCTGCTCACGGAGCCGGGCGAGTTTGGCAGCCACATTGCTGTGTTTGAGCACCTTGTGACGGACTGGGCGCACGTCATGTCGCTTGCGCGGCCGGGGCTCACTGCGAGCGAGGTGCACGCGTTTCTTGTGCGCTTCGGCAACCGGCGCTTCCCGTCGCCGAACGTGGTGGTGCGCGGGTTTCTCCAGCTCTGGGTGGTGCGCAACGACCGTCTGTTGTTGGGGAACCCGGCGTTTGCGCTCCAGCAGCTGAACCTCGCCATGAGCGCGGCGCGGCGCTACGCGCTCGACGACACGGGCATTGGCCGGGCGATGGAGTGCCTGGCGGGGTTTCTCGGAGCGCCGGACGGCATCAGCGCCGGCGCGTGGGAGCGCTTGTCGCCGCAGGTGTGGCAGGTGTGCAACCAGCTCGACGCCAGCTACCTCGAGTTTGTGGCGTTGCGGCTGCACAACCCGTGCCGGCAGCGGCTGCACCTCAACCGCAACCTCAAGCAGTTGGACGGGTTGCAGGTGCACTGCGAGGAGCTCGAGCTGGCGTTGTACGGCGCGACGCCGGAGGGCGCGCGCGACGCAACGGTGCATGCGAGCGGCGTGACGCCAGCCATGCCGCTCAGCCTGTACGTCTACTACCTCAAGTTGGTGGCGATGGCGGAGTACCTTCTCCGCGGCGTGGAGCTTGCGTTGTACAAGCCGTTCGAGTTGGGGAGCGTGTACTGGTACGCGTGCCACTTGCTCACGCTCACGACGCAGCACCTTGACCTGGTGTTGCTTGTGCAGCTCGACCAGCGGCTCGCACAGTGCGACGAGGCCAAGCTCCGGGCCAAGGCCAAAAAGTTGAGCGGCGACAAGAAGGCGCGGTTCCGGCAGAAGATGGAGTACCGCGTGAGAGTGGTGGGTCCGCGCTTGCAGCGGCACCGGGCCGCGCTCGTGGCGGACCGCGCATACTTTGGTGCATTGGCACACATGTGCGGAGCCGTGCGGGACTTTTTGTTCGTGGTGGACCAGGCGGACGCGGCGCACTTGCCGGAGCCGGCACGGCTCAAGGTGCCGGCGGCGCGTCTTTTTTGGTTCCGCTTCAAGTCGTTCCTGTCGATCGGGGCGCCGGAACAGCTCACACACAGCGCATACCGTACCGCCAGCGCCGCGCCGGTGGCGCTTGCCAAGGCGCTCGCCGAGGTACAGGTGGCCCAGGACGGACTCGCGGCGCTCACGGAGCCGCCGGCGTGGTGCGACGCGGCGTGGCTCGCACGGCTCCGCGACACGTGCGCGCAGCTCCGGCGCGAGCTCGCCACCCTCGAGTCGCACCGCACCACGCCATTCACCGCCCACGTCGCGCCCGAGTCACCCCACTGGTGGTTTGTCCACGCGTACGTGCGCCGTACATAGACGCCACGTGACACTGCGCGCGCTGTTTTTGTCTCGCGCGCTCCTCCGTCTCGGCGGCATGTGGTTTCTCCCCGCGAACGTGACGGTGCCGGCGGCGCGCCCCGAGGCGGTGCTTGCGGTGAAGCCGCTGCTTGTGGCCGGGCTCAGCGACGGCCACCTTGCGCTCATCGCGCCGGTGGTGGCGTACTGGGCGCTCTCGGGCGTCTTCTACTTGGCGGACCGCATGGACTGGTGGCACCACTACCGGATCCACGAGCTGGAGGAGGTGCGGCTGCGCAACAAGGCGTGCCCCTACGACGTGTTCCGCGAGGTGGTGCAGCAGCACGTGGTGCAGAGCCTTGTCGGCTTGGTGTTTGTCCAGTTCGACGGGCCGAGCATGACCGGGTTTGAGCTCCGCCGGGCGTGGGACTTGAAGCACGCGCACTGGTTGGTGGCCCGCTTCGTGCCCGACCCGATTGTGTACGCTGCCGCCACTGTGCTTGTGCTGACGGTGAAGGTGTTGTTGGGCTTTGCCATCATCGACACCTGGCAGTACTGGTGCCACCGCACGATGCACATGAACAAGTGGTTGTACCGCACCTTCCACTCGCGGCACCACCGCTTGTACGTGCCGTATGCGTTTGGTGCCTTGTACAACCACCCGGTCGAGGGGTTTTTGCTCGACACGTTGGGCACCGGCATCGCCGCCATCGTGACGCAGCAGACGCCGCGCGAGCAGTTGGTGATGTACACGCTCGCCACGCTCAAGACGGTCGACGACCACTGCGGCTACGCGCTTCCGTGGGACGTGTACCGGTGGGTCTTCCCGAACAATCTGATCTACCACGACATCCACCACCAGATGTGGGGCATCAAGACCAACTTTTCGCAGCCCTTCTTTTGCTTCTGGGACAAGTTGACCAAGACAGAGTACGAGTTGGTGCGGGGGGACCGTGCGAGCATCGACGAGTACCACGCCTTCTTGGCCGAGAAGGGCTGGACCAAGAAGCGGGAGTGAGGCGCACGGGTGCCTGCAGAGGCGGAGCGAGCAAGCGAGGCGGCAATCTGCGCGGCCGCCGCACGAAGGAGACATCTACGTACATCTGCCGACCGTTGTCGGGTAATAGTCCAATGTATGACGAACCTACTCATCCATCCGGTCGAGCTCGTCCTGGATCTCCGCCAACACCGCGTTCGACGGGTCGATCTGCTCCGCCTTGTCCGCCACCACCACCGGCGGCCGGAGCAACAGCTCCGGGAACAACGACGTGTCGCCCTCGAGCAAGGAGGCGTCTGGCGTCAGCGTCGACGGCCGCCGTGGCCGCCGTCCGCTCCGCGTGCTGCTCCGCGACGTGGCGGACACCTCCTCCAGGCTCTCGTCGCTGTCGCTCGAGTCGAGTCCGCTGCGCGTCTCTTCCCGGTCCAGCCCCGTCACGTTGAGCGTGGCGCTGCTCTCGTCCACGGTGGTGTTCACGGTGGTGTCCATCGTCACATCCGCCTCGCCGCGCGCCTCGTCGTACATCGCCTCCACCCGCTCGTGGAACCGCTCGAACATCGTGAGCACCAGCCGGTCAAACGCAAGCAGCTCGTCGTCAATGTCTTCCGCCATCCGCTGGAGGCGCCGCCGCAACGGCCGCAACACCTGCGCAAGACTCACGCGCGCCGTGATGTACAAGCGCCCTAACTGCAGACACACCGCGCGCGCCACCCCCAGGTCGTTCAGCACGGTCACCACCTCGAGGAGCGTGATGGCGAGAAGCGCATGCAGCGGCAGCGCGTCGATCGCCTCCTGCGGCTGGTGCACCACGCGGCGCGGGTCCGTCCAGTCCACCAACTGCTGGAGCATCTGCAACGGCGTGGCCATGTCCAAGCGCGTGCCCTCCTCCTCGCAGCGCCGCTGCGCCTGGCGGTACTCCTTCACCAACCGGTTGAAGGCGTCGCCGCTCACGCGCGCCACGCGCTCCTGGTGCTGCGGCAACAGGTAGGCGTACGCCGGGACGCAGAAGGCAAGGCACTGGCGCAACGCCTGGTTCAGGCGGTTGGCGTGGCCAAAGTACGCCAACACCAACGTCTCGAACAAGTCGTCGTCGGTCATGATGTCCGCGAGGTACAACTTCATCAACCCCTCGGCCGTGACCGTCTGCACCTCGGGGAAGTCGGTGCTCCGCAACAGCCGGTAGTACATCTTGGCGAGCAGGAGGTGGTCCACGTAGCCCTCGGTGTCGTTGTCCAACACCAGCGTGCCGTGGATGCAGAGAATGTCGATGATGGTGCGCACCGCCGTGACCCGCAACTCCTCGTCACCGTGCGTGGCGCAGAGCCCAAAGAGGTACATGTTCTCGATGGCCAACGTCTTGTCGAGAAGACAGCAGAGGCCGAGACAGTGGATGGAGGCGGTGCGGAGCAGCGGGCGCCGCAGCACGATTGCAGGCTGCACGAGCGTCTCGAGCACCGTCAGGAGCGCGATGTTGTCGCGGAGCGGCTCCAGCGTGAGCTCAAGGAGGTGCTGCGCGATGCCCAAGCACTGCAACCACACGTCCTCGGGAATGACGAGGGGCGCCGGCGCGGCGCTCTCCTCCGAGTGCTCCACGGCCGAGTGGAACTCGTCGTCGTCTGCGGGCGCGTCGCGGATGTCGGTGATGATCTCGACCGTCATGGCGCAAAAGTCGCGCTCGTTGATGCTGAGCCGGCGGAGCACGCGGAGGGCAACCGCTGCAAGCGCGTCGGAAAGGCGGTCGTTTGTGAGCAGGTGGCGGAGCACGCGGAGAAGCGCACGGCGGCCAAAGTCGTCGCCAAAGTCGTAGTCGACGCAGAGGAGGAGGAGCTGCTGCACGACAAAGTCGAGCTGCACGGCGTCGTCGGGATGCGGCGTGGTGGTGTCTGCGTCGGCCACGGCCGCCCGGGCGGCCTCCTCGCTCGCGATGCAGCCCCGCAACTCGAGGTACTTTTCGAGGAAGAACGCGAGCTCGGTGGTCTCCGGGTACTCGCGGTCAATGGTGGTGGCGTGGTTGTGGCGCCTGCACCAGGTGTAGAAGACGCGGGCAACGAAAGCCAGCTCCGGGGTGAGCTCCTTCCAGCCGTCGGTGGGGAAGGCCATCTTGGCGACAACGTCGGGGCGGTGGTCGAGGATGGCGCACACGGCGCTCTCGGCGGTGTCGGGGCTCTCCACCACGTGCAAGCGACGGGCCACACGCAACACGTCGCCGTCGACAGCGTCGAGCCAGTCGCGCACCAACGCACGCACGCACGCCTGCTGGACGCGCTCGTCGCGATCGTGCAAGCCCCACTTGAGGAGCCTGTCGCGGGTGGCGTAGTCGAGGCCCTGGTAGCCGCCAAGCTGCTTGACGATGGTGGCGTAGACGTGGCGGCGCACGTTGGAGGAGGTGTCGCGCGCGCGCTGGAGAACGGCGGGAAGGGTGGCGCGGTTGATGACAACGTTCTGGAGGGCGGCGCGGCGCACCTCGGCCAGCGGGTCGGTCTCGAGAGCGGCAAGCACCTTGGAGACGGCCTCGTCGGTGTGCTCGGCGTCGAGCTCGTCCGTGTCGTGGCCCTGGAGACGGGAGATGGAGCGGACGGCCATGACGCGCACGGGCGCCTCCTTGTCGGCGAGCCGCTGCGTGAGGGCAAAGACCAACACGTTGTAGAGGTCCTCCTCGATCTCGTCAACCACCAGCATGACGACGGTGAGGAGCTGCACGCTGCGGTAGCGGACGTTGCGCAGCTTCAGGTCCAAGCCGCGGAGCAAGTGGCGGAGAAGGTGGGTGGTGAAGAGCTGGCCGCGGGGGTCGTCCTGCACGAGGGGTATGTAGGCGGCAACAAACTTGGCGACGGTGTCGGCGGCGGGCTCGCCGCGCTTGACGGGGAGCACCTGGTTGAGGAGACGCGCAAAGAGCAAGTTGAAGCTGTTGTCGCAGTCCGCGGCCCACGCGCCGAGGTGTAGCTGTTTCAACACGACCAAGAGGCGGCGGTGGACGACGGCGGTGGCCTGGGCGTCCTGGAAGACCTGGCACACGGACGTCTGGAGCTCGTCCCACGCGGGGGGCGGGGCGGCGGGCGCGGGCTTGGATCTTCTCGCCATGTGTTGTTGTTTCGATCTCATCGCATCGTGCGCGAAAACACAGCAGGAGCAAGCATGACGATGAACACGGCGCTCGAGGGGTACCGCACGGTGCGGGCCATGTGGGGGCACTTTTACAACGAGCACAAGGAGCAGTTTGTGGCGCCGGAGCGGTCGTCCGGGGTGTACGGGGACGAGCGGAAGGTGACGGTGTGGCTGGTGCTGGTGGCGGTGCAGGCGCTTGCGGACGGCGTCAAGTTGTACCCGCAGGAGCTCGGGCCGTGCTTGGAGGCGCTGGTGGCGGCGATGATGAAGTACCATCTGCCGGAGTTCCACGGGTTCTGCGCGGCGGAGAACTTTGGCGGGAACCGGGACATTTACTACGACGACGACGCGCAGGTGGCGCTGGCGTTGATCACGGCGTACGAGGCGACGGGGATCCAGCAGTACCTTGCGACGGCGCGCGAGTGCGTCTTGTTTCTCATGGGCGGGTGGAACCTCGGGGACGAGGTGCTCAAGGGCGGGATGTTGTGGCATGTGGACAAGGACTACGTGAACGCGTGCACGACGGCGGAGGTGGCGAAGGCGTGTCTCCAGTTGGCCAAGCACGTGCCGGAGGAGCGCGGGGTGTACGTGGGGTTTGCGGCGCAGTGCGTGGAGTGGCAGATCCGGGTGTTGCAGGACCCGGAGGACAAGTTGATCTGGGACGGGGTGGGGCAGGGCAAGACGGACATCAACCGCGCCAAGTACCTGTACAACCAGGGGACGACGCTTCTGGCGGCGTGCATGTTGTACGAGGCGACGGGGGAGGCCAAGTGGCGGGAGATGGCGGACGTGCTTGCGGAGGCGGGGATGGACCACACGAAGGCGCTCTACGACCGGGACTACTGGCAGGAGTGGAAGCGGTACTGGCAGAGCCCGCTGTACTTTGTGCAGTTGTTGATCGAGGGGCTTGCGGACTACCACATGGTGTTCGGGCCCGAGGCCAAGTGGTCGAAGAAGGTGGAGGCGGAGATCCACCGGCACCTTGTCTTGTTCCGGCGGTTCAACTACGACGCGGCGGACGGCATGTACTACATCATCTTCGAGCCGCACCGCATCAACGAGGACAAGTACCAGGAGTACCGCGACTGGATGGGGGAGACGAAGGCGTTCAACCCGAACGGAGAGGACCACGAGGACGGGGACTGCGGGAAGCGGATGGTGAAGCTGTTGATCGGCGCAGGCGCCGGAGCGCGCTGCTGGTTCCAGGGGGCACGGGTGTTGGCCACGATCGACGAGACGGCGCGGGAGTGGTAGGCGCGGGGGCAGCCGGGGGCAGCCGGGGACAGCCGGGGGCAGCCGGACGGCGCGGCGGCCACGGCGGCCCCGCCGGCGTTACCCAGCCAAACTACGCTGCCATCGGTGTGCCTGGCTGCAACGCACCTCGCTGCAATCCATCAGCCCACCTGGCCAATCGGCGCACCGCAATTCACGGGCTGCGTCATCGCCAATCCGCGAGCGCACACGGAACGCGGAACACCTGCGCGAGATTACGAGCAGGCACACGGAATGCACAGCGGACCACGCCACCCCCGCGAGCCCCCACGCGCCGGCCAGCGCCCGCCGCGGGCCGCGGTGCCGCGTCATCCGCCCCGGCGCGCGGTGCCGTCCGCCGCCACCCCCTGCCACGGCGCCCGCCGCCGGCGCCGGCCGCTACTGGCGTCGCCGGGTAACCCCCTGCATTGCAGCAGTGCACATGCGCGTGCATGCAGGTGCAGCACCCTCGCCCATCCCATCTAGAGGGCGTCTCCCGCGCGGGCCAGCACCCCTGTTCCACCCTCCTGTTCCTCGCGATGCTGATACCCCTGCCCAGTCTCGGCGAGCTCGAGTTCAAGAAGCGGCCGGTGTTGCCGCACCAGCCGCTGCGCCTGGTCATCTCCGCGATCGTGGGCGTGTGCCACCCGGCGGAGCCGGAGCACGCCTCCGCCACCCACTCGCGGCGCTCCAGCGGGGCCAAGCTGGAGGCGCTGTTGCAGATGGTGGACTTCAGCGAGGCGATCCGGGCGCCGCGCGTGGCGCACCAGAGCGTGGCCGCCAGTCCCGACGTCGACGGCGCGCTCCTGGTGCTGCTGCTGGAAACGCCGCGGCTGCTGCCGTCGCACGAGAAGCTGTCGCAGCTGCTGATGGCGCTGGAGGAGGACAAGCCGCACGCGGGCCACTACACACCGGCCACGTTTGACCTCCTGCAGCCCACGCGCCGCTTCAGCAGTCCGCTGACGCCGATCGCCGAGGACTACTTGGTGCTCCGGAGCATCAACGAGGCTGCGGCCGCCAGCGGCATGGCCGGACCTGCCGCGGGCACCCAGCGCACGCTCGAGGGGTTGACGCGCAACGAGCCGCTGCGGCCCGACCCGCGCGAACGCGTGCGCATTGACCTGCGCTACCTCAACCAGGTGTACGACCTCAAAACGGTGGACTACATCCCCGCGGTGTTGCGGGCACCGCAGCCCGCAGAAAGCGACGTGGCAGAGCAGCAGGCGCCGACGCCGCCGATCTCGCCGCAGCGCGCGGCCGCCACGATGGCCCCCGAGCAGCCGTTCGAGCCGACCCACATCCACTGGCTCCTGGACAATGCGCGGACCAAGTGCCGGCGCTGCCACACGCAGTTCACGCCGTTGGGGCGCCAGATGCTCAAGTTTGCAATGACGACGGGCAAGCACCACTGCCGCAAGTGCGGCGACGTGTTTTGCATGCTGTGCTGTCTGCTGTGGGTGCGGCTCGACGTGAACGCGAACTTTTTGGCTCTGGGCTCGCGCGCGGGCGGCTGGAGCCGCGCGTGTCTTGGCTGCTACGACAAGTGGGAGCTGTACGTGTCCTCGGGGCGCTGTGCGGTGCGGGCGGAGCCGGACGAGGCGTCGCGGCGCGTGAGCGTGGTGCCGAACGACTGGAGCTGGTCGTCGTTCTGAGCACGGCGCCGGGGGAGGAGCGGCGCGGCGGGAGCGGCGCGGCGGGAGCATGCCGCTGGCCGCTGCAGCAACGGTTGCACCGTGACGCTGTTGCCAGGAGCGCGCAGCCGCTGGAGCCGCGGGCGCGCGGCTACGATTTGGTTAATTTGGTGTACTATCTGGGTTCTATACACGAGACTGGAGAACAGCGGCGCGCCGGCCCGCCGGCCGGCAGGCCAAGCCGCGCAACGGCGCGCCGGCAGACCCGGCCGCGCAGGGGACGCAGGGACAGGCGCGGGTGCATGGCGCACGCGACGGGCGTGCCGCTACCGGATCAGCCCTAGCTGTGTTCACGTGCATGCCCTGGTGTGCGCGGGCGGGCTGTGACTTCCCTCCTGCACTCTGCCCTCACATCTGAAAAAAACCTCCCGCTCTCCTCTTCCACCACTCTTTACCAATGCCGCCGAAGTTCGACCCCACTGAAGTGAAGTACCTCTACCTCCGCGCTGTGGGTGGTGAGGTGGGTGCGCTGTCTGCGCTTGCCCCCAAGATCGGTCCTCTTGGTCTCTCCCCCAAGAAGGTCGGTGAGGACATTGCCAAGGCCACCCAGAAGTTCAAGGGCATCCGCGTGACCGTGTGCCTCAAGATCCAGAACCGTCAGGCCACCGCCTCTGTGGTGCCCTCCGCTTCCTCTCTTGTGATCACCGCCCTCAAGGAGCCCCCGAGAGACAAGAAGAAGGAGAAGAACATCAAGCACAACGGCAACATCCCGATTGAGGAGATCTTCGAGATTGCCCGCACCATGCGCGAGAAGTCTTTCGGCAAGAACTTGGCCTCCGTCACCAAGGAGATCCTCGGCACTGCCCAGTCCGTGGGCTGCCGCGTGGAGGGCAAGCCCCCGCACGTCATCATCGACAAGATCAACGCCGGTGAGATCGATGTGCCTGAGAACTGAAGTAGTCAAGAGATGCGAATAGCCTGAGCGCACACCCGCGAGGGTGTGCTCGCCGTTTACCAACACTCTGGGGCGGGAATGTTCCCGTGGCCCGTCCCTATTTTGGCGTAAACCAGATTGACCGGTTCTTTACTCAGCAGCCGGAGTGCGTCCGTACTTCGCCTGTTCCTTTCTTTTATACCGACATTCTGATAGCACCCGCAATGGATCTACGCTCAATCGTCGGCGCGCCGCGGCGCCCCGCCGTGCACGTCGTCGCCACGCCGCTCCTGCCGCTCCAGCACACTCTCGTGCGCACCCTTATCGCCATCCACGCGCCGGCCATTGCCCACGGCTTGCTGCCCACCGCGTTCGACCCCACCAAGCCCACGCCCGTGGCCCCGCCCGCGTTCCCGCTCGCGTGGTTGGGCGAGCTGTTGGACTTGGTGGCCCTGCACCCCTACTTGCTCGTGCCCCACTACATGCCCTACCAGATGATGCGCCGGCTCTACCACGAGCTGGTGGCCTACGCCAGCGGCAAGTTCCGCGCCTTGGACTCCGTCCTCCACCGCGCCGAGACGCTCGGGCTCCGGTGCGTCATTGTTGCCAGTGCGCCCAAGGAGCTCGACCTCGTCGAGGCGTTTGTCCGCGGCCGCAAGCTCGAGTACGCCCGCGGCTTGAAGCAGGTGCCGGCCTCCCCTGGCCTGTCGCTGCCCGAATCCACACCCCCCGTCGGCAAGCCCAAGCCCCACATCGACGACTACAGCTACACCCCCAAGGACACCGCCCACCCGCCCCACGCGTACGCCCTGTGCTTGTTGCTTTCGCTGCACACCTACTCCGCCGGCGCGCCGCCCAAGGCCGATCTTGTCGTGTTGATGGACGGCAGCTTGGACGACGCCAGCGTGCAGCGCCTGGGCGGCGTCGGCATCCGCCTCGTGCCGCAGTTTCTGGTTGACCACGCCCGCCTCTCCACCGCCGGCGACGACGCCGTCTACACCGCCATCCTCAACCACGCCGCGCCCGCCGACCCGTGGGTCGAGCCCCCGCCCGCGCCGCTTCCGGAGTGGGCCGCCGCGTTGCCCGTGTTGGACCGCGTGCCGATCGAGTACCGCGGCCGCGCCGACAACGCCAAGGTTGTCGCGGCGCTCCCCGAGCCCGCAGGGCTCCCTGAGCCCTCCGCCGACGCCACGCCCGGCGAGTACCAGCGCGCAGTCGCGGCGGCCGTGTACCAGGTGTACGTCGCTGTGTTGAAGAGCACCGCGGCGGCCGTGTCGGCGAGCGAGCAGCTCCGCGTGGCGGACGCCGTGCGCCAGACGGCCATCGAGCTGAGCGTCGAGGAGGTGGCGAGCGCCGTGCGCCGCACCGAGGATGCCAAGTGCGAGGCGCAGCGGTTGGCCAAGCGCGAGGCACGCACCGCCGCCGAGGCCGAGCGGGAGGAGGAGCGGGCCGCCGCCACCGCCGCACGTCTCGCGGCGCTCACGCTGACAGACGCCGTCGCGGACGTCGAGGCCCTCCGCGCCGAGACCGCCAGGCTCCAGGAACAGGTGGCGGCCGCTGCCGCGCGTGTGCTGGCGCTCCGCGACACGTACCAGCACACAAGCGCCGTGGCGGTGGAGGCCGCCTCCGCGGGCGCGCACACGGCGGCGGAGTCCCGCCCCCGGGCGCAGCCGCTCGAGCTCGCGACGCCGGCGGCTCAGCTCGAGCGGCAGCACGCGTTCCTCGCTGCATTCGAGGCGCGGCTCGCGGCTCTCGCACGTGAGCGCTCCGCAACGCTCCCGACGGGTCGCAGCGGCCGCCCCTCCCGCAGCATGACGCCGATGGTGGGCTCGAGCTCGCGGCTGCACTCGCCGGCGTAGACGCCTCCTGCACACAGTCCTCCTGCACGCAGGGCCGCACCACAACACGCGCAACGCCCGCTTCCCCGCACGCTCTTTCTTGCGATGGCGGATCTGATTGACCGGGTGTTTGGCAAGGCCATCACCACGATCCGCGCGCTCTCGACGCGCAGCGGCTACGGCGCGCTCCCGCGGCCGCCGGTGGAGGCCCGCGTGCGCTTGTACGGCTTGTACAAGCAGGCCACGGAGGGCAACGTTGTGCATGTGATGCCGCGCCCGGCCGGGACGCTGCCCCAGGACCAGGCCGCCCAGCGCAAGTGGGACGCGTGGAAGAGCCACGCCGGCGTGCTGCGCACCGAGGCCAAGCGCCAGTACATTCTGTTCCTCATTGCCACGATGAAGACGTACGCCAGCGGCACGCACGAGGCACGCGAGTTGCTCGGCGAGTTGGAGTACTTGTGGGACCAGATCAAGGACGTGGACCCGGGCCCGGAGCCTGAGCCCCCCAGCCGCTACCGCGCAGCCGACAGCACCGTGGGCGACCTCCTGGTGTGGGGCACGACACGCGGCCGGCCGACGCCCGCCGGAAGCGCTGTCGGCGTGCTGCTGGAGCTTGTGCAGTGGCAGCGCGACATGACGGACGTGATCAACCGCTTGCTGCTGGAGTTGTACACCCACAAGCAGCACACGCTGATCTACGGGCTCCAGCGCGTGCTGCCGCTGCCCGAGGATCCGTTCCGGCACTGGGACCCGCGGACGCGCCGCGCGGTGGCGGTGGCGCAGCACACGTGGCGGGTGGTGGCGCCGTTTGCGCGGCTGCTCGGCACCAACCTCGTGTGGATCGCTGTCTTGGCGTGGGCCCTCCGGAAGGGCCTGCGCGTGGAACAGCGCTACGGACGGCACAAGTTGGTGTTCCCGATCAAGCAGGAGGACTTTGAGCAGAACTGGTGGGGCAGCCGGATCGTGTTGCGGCTCGTGTGGGCCGTCTTCCGCATGGTGACGGGCGTGTCGAGCGTGGAGATTGGCATCCGCCGGTGACGCGCCCACGCTGCGTTCAATACATATGTCTACGAGCCGCGCGCCTCACGCCTTGCCGATGTCGGCCATCACGCCCTGGAAGTACTCGGCAAAGCTCGCGTCTTCCAGGTGCAACCCCTCGGTCAAGACGCCGCCGCTGGGCGGGTCCAAGCGCGACGCAAGGAACCGCGCTTGGCTCTTGCCCGCGTCGGTCGCCACGTAGCGCGGCAACGGGAACCGTTCCGCGAGCAACTCGCGCACCTCCTCCACCGGCGCCCGCAACATGTCGTGCACATGTGCGTACTCCTCGGGATCCAACCCGGCGTCGCGCCACCCGGCAGCGCTCTCGCCCGTCCACACCACCACGTAAAAGTATGCGTCGAGAAGAAGCACGCAGTCGGGCCGCAACAGCAGCGCCTCAAGCACAACGGGGACGGGCTCGGCGCCGGGCGTGAACTGCACGAGCAGTGGCTGCACCATGAGCATTGCGTCGTCGACGTGCGCGCGCGTGAGCGCATGGTGGTACAAGGCGGTTTCGTCGGGCAGCAGACCAAACACCCGCACGAGCGGCGAGCGGCGGAGGTGGTAGGCAAACTGCGGAAAGTGCTCAAAGCGCGGGTCGAGGCGAAGATTGCCGCTCACGCCCTGGGCAAACGTCTTGCCGAGCTTCACCGTCACCTTGTCCATCTCCTTCAGGAGCTCCGGATAGGTGGCGTAGCTGAGGTTGAGGCGGTGCAGGAGCTGGTACGCAAGGAGCACGGCGGCCGCCTCCTGGTCAAACAGCTGGAACGGCTCGACGCGCTCGCCGCTGTTCAGCGTGGGCTTCACGACGGTGGTGACGCGCACGCGCGTGCTGCCGTCGGGGTGGCGGTACGTGAGACGGAGCTGGAGCTGCACCGCCGCAGGCATCTTGGCGCGCTCCTGCTCGGTGGGCACCACCGTGGGCGTCACAAACACGCCGTAGCTGTGGCGGAACAGCAACCCGGGCAAGGACCATACGTTGGTGAGACCGTCGCCCACCTGCTCGTCCAGCACGTACGCGTTCATCTTGGCCACGGCAGCGGTGTGGTGCTTGGCCTTGTGGCAGTGGCCGATGACGCCCGACACCTTCAACGCGGGCGCAGACGTGACCGCCTCGAGCACGCCGCCGCTGAACAACCCGGGCCACCCGTCCTCCTGCGCCGCAAACATGCGCGGGAACAGCTGGCGGAAGATGGCGGTGGTGAAGGAGTCAGTGGCAATGAGCTCGCCGCCGGTGGCCGCCACCAAGCGGCGGAGCTCCAGAAGCCCCACCTGGTCGTAGCACAGCGACATCACCAGCACCAGGAACGCCGTGTGGTCGCCGCGGCCCGTTGTGAGCACCGGCAGCGCCGGCACCAACAGGTCGTAGAACTTCTTGGCGGCGGTGTAGTGCGTGGCGCGCAGCTTGAGCACGTCGTGGTGCAGCCGCATCGGCGTCAGCATCGGGAGGTCCACCACCTGGCCTGCGCCGCCGGTGCAGGGCCCGCCCACAAAGAGAAGCACGCGGGAGACGCACCCGGCAAAGAGGTGCTCCGAGAGGGCGGCGGCCGTGGCGAGCGCCGCGCCCGTGCAGCGGAGGGGCCGTGTCAGGGGCGCCACCTTCCAGGAGGCGACCGCGAGCCGCCCAAGCGCGGCCACAAACGGCTCGGGGGCGTCGGCCCTGGCGGCATAGCGCGCCACGCTGCTGCTCTGGTCCCACGTGCGCGGCGCCTCCAAGCCCAAGAGCTTGACGACCGTCTCCTTGGGCGTGGACTTGGTGCCGTCAAAGCACATGGTCTGGGCCATGGCCAGGCCGAGCATGTGCACCCGCACGACCCGGTCAAACAGGACAAGGAGGACGAGCGCGCCCGGCGGGTGGAGCTCGACCAGCGCGGAGACGGTCTCGACGAGCGCGGCGAGGTCGTCCGCCTCGAGCAGGAGATCGACAACGTAGATGAACACCGGCGGCGGGGCCGCCAGCACGGCGTACTCCTCGGTCACGTCCAGCGCCGCGGCCGGCGGGGGCATTTCGCCGTTGATGCGGTTGCGGGCGCCACACGAGCCGCACGTCCACATGCGCAGCGCCTCGTCGCGGGGCGAGTGGCCGGACGCAAGAAAGGCGCAGCCGGAACACGCCTGGGGCGGCTGCGCAAGCACCGGCACCACCAGGTCAAACGGAGTGTACACCGCCCCGAGCGGGGTCGGAATCGCCTGGAGCTCGCGACGCGTCACCGGGAGCGTGCTCACGTTGAACAAGAGTTCCGCCATGCGCGTTGGGAAAAAATAGGTGCGGCTTTCGGAAACCCCGCGACGGGCCCGGGCGGCGGCGGGCAGACGAAGCCGCGCGCCCACCGCGGGGCGGCGGCGGGCAGGCGTCGCGGGGGTGTGCGTCCTGCGCCCCCAGAGCCGTCTTCCGGGCGGCACCGCGCCGCCACACGCCGCGCGAGCGGGCGGATCGCGCGCTTAACTCCTCGCGTGCGTTATCTCCGCAGCACTACAAAAGCACGCAGGTCCGCGGTGACTCTTTGCCGCATGTCCAGCCCCAACGAGCCTCTCGCGCCCCAGGCGGCGCCGGCGCGGTACGGTGCGGCCGAGACGGGGGAGACGGCGTCGCCGCGCCCCCGCGTGTGGCCCATCGCGGCCTCGCTCTGGACGGGCTCGTTTCTCTGCGCGCTTGACGGCACCATCGTCGCCAACACCGCCACGCGGATCGCGTCCGAGCTCCACGGCGAGCCGATGGTGCTGTGGGTCGCGACGCTGTACCTCCTCACGGTGACGGCGTGCCAGCCGCTCTATGGCCGCGCGAGCGACATTCTCGGGCGCCGCACGGCGCTCCTCTTTGCCCACGCGTGGTTCGCGCTCGGTTGTTTCCTCTGTGCGACGGCGCAGACCATGCCGCAGTTCGCGGTTGCACGGGCCATTGCCGGCGTGGGCGGCGGCGGCATCCCTGCGCTTCTGCTGATTGTCATCACCGACGTGGTGCTGTTGAGCGACCGCGGGCTCTACCAGGGCTACGCCAACGTCGTGTTTGGCCTCGGGCAACTGTTGGGCGGGCCCGTGGGCGGCTTCATGCTCGAGTACGCCGGCTGGCGCTGGATGTTTGCGCTCCAGGTGCCGATGGTGATGGTGGCGCTGGCGTTGGCGGTCGCCAACGTGCCGCACAAGCACGGCCACACCACCTTGTCGAACCTCCGCGCGTTGGACTGGTGGGGCGCGGTGTTCCTCCTCGGCACGGTGCTGTGTCTCGTGCTTGCGGTCGACCGCTTGGTGTGGCAGTACCTCGTGGGCGTGGGCGTGGGCGGCGCCGCCTTCTGGTGGGCCGAGTGCCGCGCCCAGCACCCGATGCTCCCGCCGGACTTGTTCAAGGGCACGCTTGGCGTCACGGCCGTGATGCTGTTGGTGAGCACCGTGGCCTTCATCGGTCCGATCTTCCTCGTGCCCGTGTATCTCCAGGTGGTGCAGGGCGTGCTGGTGGCGACGAGCGGTGCCATCATGGCGCCGTTGGCAGTGTGCACGCTGGGCGGCTCCTTGCTCGCCGGCTGGTGGGCGCGGCGCACCGACGGCTCGACAGCCGCCGTGAAGCGCGCGCTGGTGCAGGTGATCCTCACGGGCACGGCCACCGCCACCGTGGGGTTTGCGGCGTTGGCGGCGCTGATGTGGGTCTACCCGGCGCACCACGGCGAGTTCCCGACGTGGTTCCTCCCGCCGTTGTACCTCTCGATGCTGTTGAGCACGGTGGGGTTTGGCGCGTTTGTGGTGGCCATTCTCTTGTTCATCGTGGCGGTGACGGGCGCGGCGGGGCAGGCGCTGGCCACGGGCATGAACTACCTCTTCCGGCTGCTGGGACAGGCCATTGGCGCGGCGGGCGCGCTCGCGGTGTTCCAGCAGGTCGGCGCGGCCGATCTCCGGAGAACGCTCGCCGACGTGCCGGGCGGCGACGCGCTTCTCCGTCGTCTCCAGGAACTGCTGGCGTACGCGCAGCACGGAGACATTCCGAGCGACGTGCGGGCGCGCGTGTTGGCGGCGTACGGGCGCGCGGTGGTGGCGGGACACGCGCCTGCCCTTGCGGCGTGCGGCGTGCTAGTGGCGTGCTGCGTGGCGTTGCGGGCCAGCACGGGGCGCGGCGCGGGCGCGGGCCAGGGCGTGCGGGTCTAGGCGCGAAGCCGGGTGTGCGGCCGAGGCGCGCGGGCTGAGGCGCACGGGTCGAGGCGCGCGGGTCGAGGCGCGGCTGGCGCGCCGCCCGACGACGGCCTCGGCGAGCGCCGGCGGCCCGCCCGGCACAGCGCGCCGCCCCGAGGATCTGACTAGAACAATGCATGGTGCCGGGACGCGTTGCACCCGTGCCGGTGCCGGCGGCTGGCGCGAGGCTGGGGTGTGGACTCGTCTACTCCGCGACTCGTAATCGCGATGCGAGCGATCGGCGACGCACCGAACGGCGTTGGGCTGGCAACGGCGGGCGTGGGCTGGGGAGCAGGGCTGGCTTGCGCCTGGACAACCGCGGCGCCCCGTGGCGGGCTGCGTCGTCGGCGCCGGCAGCCGCCTCACCCCGGCATGTCTCACGATCCCCCCTGTCTGAGCCACGCGTTGTCCCATTGACGGCAACGCAGCGACGCGCAAACACACGCACCCGTCTGCACGCCGCTGCACGCCACTGCAGACCCACCGTCCCAAAACGGACGACGGCTATTTTCGTGCGTGGCGGGTCCTGGTTACCACGTACAGATACACGACACCGCCGCCCGATCCAGCACCGGCTGCTGCGGGAGCTTACCCACAGGAGACTTTTGCGGCCAGCGAGCGCAAGCACCCTCCTCACACCCTCCTCTCGCTATGCCCGCCCCCACCCAGCAGTCGCTCCAGGCGCTCGCGGAGGAGTCGATGACCGACATCTCGCTCGACGACGCGCCAAGCACGCCCGTGATGCTGCGGCCGCCGCGCCAGTTCCCGCCGACACCGCCCCCCGCCGGCAAGCGGCCCCTGGCCGCCGTCGTGAGCGATCTCGCGCGCCGCGCGCCCGCGCGCCCCACGTCGAACAACACGTTGGACTCGGCCGCGTCCAGCGAGGAGATGGGCCTCGACGACGAGGGCCCGCCGCTGCGGCTCTCCAGCTTGACGCTGCACGAGACGGACGTGTCGGTGGGCCACAGCGCGCACTACAAGCTGCTCCCGCTGCTCCCGCCCAAGCCGATGGCGCCTGTGCCCGCGCCCGCCACGCAGCTGACCGCGAGCCTACCGCGCTTGGCCACCGCGGCGCCCGCCGTGCCGGCCCTGCCGCCGAAGTTGAGCCCGCACCAGCGCTTCCGCCTCAACCGCATCAACCTGCTCAAGAACAAGCGCAACAACCGCCGCAAGGACAAGGAGAAGGAGTTTGACGCGGGCGACGACGAAATCCCCGCCGACCTGATTGTGTGGAACGTGCCCATGGCGGTGGGCCCCGCGTCCAGCTTCTACTCGTCGCCAAGCGCGTCGCACTCCAAGGGGTTCCTCGGCGGCATGGCGAGCCGCGCGTCGCTTCTCTCGGAGTCTTCGGTGAGCATCCAGCCCACGCCGCTCCCGGGCAAGCTTGACCAGTTCCTGGTGGTGCACGCTGGCGAGCGCCGCGAGCTGGCCACCGAGAGCGTCGACCTGGCGGGAACGCCCGGCCCCGATCTGCGGCCGAGCCTGTACACCCTGCTCCTGCCAATTGCCCAGAGTCTCTCGACCTTTTACATGCTGGCCACGAGCAAGCTCAGCGAGCAGGAGGTGCAGCACCGCACCGCGTCGAACCAGAAGCTCCCGCTCGACGTCATCAACGCCGACCGGTTGCGGCTCGAGGACCTCCGGCTCATCTCGCAGGAGAAGCTCCACGCCGTCGGTACCGCCGAGCACCACTCGGCGCGCGACATGTGGCTCCCGCCCAAGCTGCCGGACGAGATGGCGCGGCACGACCGCGAGGCGGCGGCCCTCGTGGAGGAGCGCAGCCGGCGCGAGTTGGAGCTGCACGTCCACGCCGCGAAGCGCCAGCTGGACAACGAGGCGAACCGCCAGCGCTGGTTCAAGCTCAGCTTGGCGCGGCGCTACACCCGGGCCCAGCGCCTGGAGATCAAGCTGCTCGTGTGGCAGACGCCCGTGCCCGAGGCGTTGAAGTACACGGTGTGGATGAGCAACCTTGGCTACCACCAGGAGAAGCAGGGCGTGGTCGAGGGCGACACGTACGCGCAGCTCCGCGCCAAGGTGGATGCGGCCGACCTTCTGGTGCGCCGGAGCAAGGTGGCGGCCGCGGCGGCGCGCCTTCTCGCGATGCCCGTGTTTGCCGGCGTGGCGGACGCCGCAACGTGGCGCGCGGGCTTTGAGCAGCTCGCACACCTTCTCCTGTTCTCGGCGCGCGGGCTTTCGCACAGCGACGAGCTTCTCCTCGGGCTCGTGCTCATGTTCTTCCCGGAACGCCTGGTGGAGGAGGTGTACGCGCTTGTGCATCTCTTGAAGGTGCACGTGTTGACGGAGCCCTTCATGGGCAAGCTCCACCGCGGGATCAGCAGCAGTCCCCGCGTGAAGGCGCTTCTCACGTCGGGCGGGACCGTGGACCAGGACTACCACCACCTCGACACGCGCACGCCGTGGTTGTTGTGGCTGGCGGTGGACCTGCCCGTGGTGGTGAAGAACTTTTTCGAGGTGTTGGTGGTGGGCAACGACCCCAAGCTCGTGCTTGGCTATGTGCTCACGGTGCTCAAGCACTACCACTTTGGATGGAACCTGCTCGTGGAGCTCGCCGAGCGGGCGCCGCGGGGCGACGCCACGGTGCACATTTATGACCCCTCCGTGTTCATGGAACGATTGAAGAGCCTCTGCCGCGAGGTGTAGGCTTCGAATGACGGAATGTAATAGACTAAACTGGGACCTAGCGCGGGGCCTCGCGCGGGACATACGCCGCGAGCGCGGCCGCGAGCGCGCGGGACGTTGTGGCCATGTACGCCTCGGCATACACGCGGAACATGTTCTTGCCGTCCACCTCCTGCCCGTGCAGCGCCACCTCGGCCACGGCCAGCGCCACGCGCTCCTGGCACTTGAGGAGGCTCTGGTGCAACTTGGCCAAGCCCCCCTGGATGGGCGGCGCCGCCGGCAGCCGCGTGAGGTGCGCCCAGTAGTGCTTCATGAACTCCTGGGTCGTGAGGTGGGTGAGGCGCAAGAGCTCCAAGTCGGCGTCCGGAAGGTGCGGGTCGGCGTCCGCAAGCACCGACGCGCCGTCGGCACCCAACCCCTGCACGTTCCACGTCTGCTTGAGCTGCTTCACGTTGGCGCGGATGTGGTGCTGGATGTCTTGCAGCGCCGCGTGCGCCGCCGCCGCGTGCTCGGGCGCCGTCCAGAGTGTTGTGAGATCCCACACCGGCGGGAGGGGCTCAGCCGCCACCGCAGCGCTGTCGTCGGCATGCGTGCCCTGCTTGCCCCAGTTGTAGTTCTTGACCTTCAACTCGACGTAGCTCGGCGGCGGCACCTGCTCCAAGTCGTGGTACTCGAGCTCCTCCGCGGGCGCGTGCGGCGGCGCGTGCTGCGGCGCTTGCGACACCAGCACGATCTTGCTGGACAAGCGGTTCATATTGCGGATCACCAGGAGCAGGTCGGCGTCGGTGTCGCCCTTCATGGTGATGTCGGGACCGTTGCCGCGCCTTTCGCTCGCGTCGAGCTCGTTCGCCGCCACGTTGATGAAGGAGGACACCAGCGCCCCGCGCGGCTCGTCGCGCGCCGCCGAGTCGGGATCCACGTTGCAATACTTGTCGAGCACAAGATCGCCGCGGTCCTGCTCCGTCAACTTCTCGCCCCGGAGCTTGCGGAACAACTTGGACGTGAAGAAGCGCTTCCAGAACTCGCCCTCCGACATGCGCGGCACCTGCTCGTCGTACGCCATCTGCACGATCGGGTACTGCTCGAAGATGGCGTGGATCTTGTCGATGGAGATCAGCACGTTCACCTGATTCTCCAGCGTGGCCACGGTGCGGATCGTCAGGAGCACGTTGTACGGCCCGCGCTTCTGCGCCTGCTCCAACGCAAACGTGCGCAAGAGGTGCGTGCGCGTGGACCAGAACTCGCGCGGCGAGAGCCCGTCCTTCATGACGGCCTCCTGGAACGCCTTGAACAACTCGGGGTTCTTGCGGAGCATGGCCTGCTGGAGGTCGCGGTTCTTCTGGAGCTTGCCGTCCTCCAACTCGACCGTCTCGGGCGGCAGCGGCAGCACCGTGCCGGCCGAGGCGCTCGCCGTGCCGGCGGCGGCGGCCCCGCCGCTAGGGGCCGCCAGAGCCGGCCGCAGCGTCAGCACGCCGCCGGGCATGATCAGCGCCTGGCGGCTGATGATCTGGAACAACTGGTCCTTGATGTTGTTCATGGCGGTGCGGTTGGTGAACAGAAACACGTGGTCGGGCACCGGCGTGTCGCCCTGCACCATCATCACCTTGAGGAGGATCTTGGCGCTGGTGGCGGGCGTGGCCTGGAGCTTCAGCAACTGCTTGAGCGGGAGCAGCAAGGAGGCGATCGGCGCGTCGTCCTCGATCGCACGCCACGTTAGCACCGGCGGGTCGGCCATCTCCTGCACCGCCAACATGCCCGCGTGTTTCTTGTAGCTCGCCTCGCACAGCATCGCGTGGCGTGGTGTTGCGCGCGCGGAGCAGGGTGGAGTAGCACCATTTTTTTTCCATGCTCCGTCTCGCAACCAAGCAGCGCGCGGGCGTGGCGCGGGCCCTCCGCTGTGCGCACCAGGTGTCGTCGACGCCGAACATCGACGACGGCCAGGGCGCGCGCCAGGTGGTGCCCGAGCAGCCGCACCGCGACAAGCCCATGACCGTCGACCGCGAGCTCCCCGACCCGTTCGCAACGCAGCGCCGCCGCCGCCTCCAGTTTCTCGTGTTTGCCGGCATCATGACGGGCATCCTGGCAGCCATCTTCAACTACGAAAAGACGACGGCGCCCATTGTGACCGCCACCTTCTACCGGCTCCGGCGGCTGCCCGCGGCGATCGCGCTCCTTGGCGACAACATTGGCTACGCGGACCTCGTGCCGTGGATCAGCGGCGAGTTGAACCAGATGGAGGGCCGCATCAACGTGCGCATCAACGTGCGCGGCTCCAAGAACCTGGGCGTGTTGGTGCTCCGCGGCGCCCGGGTGGCGCCGGGCGAGCCGTTCACGGTGCTCGAGTGGCGGGTGGTGGTGGGCGACCAGGAGTGCGACCTTCTTGCCGAGGGCGAGGAGGCCACGTTGATGTAGCCGCGGCGCCTCCTCGCGCGGCTCCCCTAGTCCGTTGTACATAATCATGCTAGCTGTTGATATGGGTGCGGGTCCGGCGCCACGACCTGGAGCCCCTCGGCAGAGGCCGCGTCCGACGCGGCGGCCGGCGGCGGCGAGCGCGCCGTGAAGGGGTCCGACAGGGTTTTGGTGTGCATCAGACCCTCCACGGCGCTGTGGCCGTCGCGGTTGTTGCCCTTGATGATGTCGCTCATGCTCAAGTGGGACGAGTTGCGCGTGCCCGAGAGCACCAGCACGGCGCGCAGCCCCGAGACGCTTGGCGCAGAGGGGTACGCGTTCACCTGCGCCGACAGCCCCAAGCGCCGCGCCAAGCTCGCCAGATCCAGATCTGTTGCGGAACCAATCACCGGCACGACCTGGTCGTAGAAGGAGGGCGCCTGCGACATGCGTGCCTGTGGACGTCGCGGCGGCGGGCCGCCCACGGCGTGTTCTGGATCGGCGGTCTGTGCGTGTGGCGACGGGGGTGCGGAGGCGGCCTGTTCGAGCAGCAACGTTTCGAATGCAGCCGCGGACTCTTGGTCCTTGGCAGCCTCGGCCCGGCGGTTTTTGCGCACGTGCAAGGCCACCAAGGCGAATCCCACGGCAACGACGCCCACGGGGATGCCCACGGCGCAGCCCACGACCACGCCATCCGACATGTTGGCGGCACGGGAATAAAAGACGGGAGGAGAAGCGGCACCTTCCGGTCACCTGTCCCGATGCGGACATCGGGGTGCTCCCGGTTCCTAATCGGGCATGTATGTTTCCTAGCGTGGTATGTCGCAGCGTATGCGCCTGGCTGCACTCCGCCGCGCTGCGCCCCGCGGGTGCGACGCGGCGCGCTGCGCGTAGCCACGCCGCTACCACCGCTCGTAGAACAAGACGTACGCGTCGCGGCTCGTCACCTGCGGCTGCCCGCCCGTGTACGGCACCCCCACCGTGTACCGCTCGTCGTCAAACACGCTCCACCGCGGGTGTTCCGGCAGGTGGCCCTGCTGCTTGTTCACGCACGCCGTGTAGTGCCCGCTCTTGAGCGTCCCAAAGTGGTTCACCACGCCGTAGAGCCGGTACCGCACAAGCTCCAGCCCCGCGCCCAGCCCGAGAAACATGTAGAGCACCACCGGGAACGTCACCGGCGTGCTGAGCTTGTTGATGTCCAGCCCTGCCGCGAACCGCGCGAGGTGGATCACGAGGTACTGCGGGAGCAGGAGAAACTGCAACAGCTTCACCGCCGGCACCCCGCGCGCCGCCCCCTCCGTGCGCTTCCGGCTCCCGAACAGGAGCACCTTCGAGCGCCGCTTCGGCTCCGCCGCCGCTGCCGTGTCCTCGCCCACGCACTTGGGACACAGCCACATGTTCGACCCGTCGAGCACCTCGTCCTTGGTGTACAAGTCGAGACACTCCTCGAGCGTCGGCACCGCGCCGCGCCCGGTCGGCAGCACGAGCGGCACCGTGAGCATGTTGAACGACGAGTACGTCGCCAGCGCGTGCCCGCAGCGCGTGCACTTCACCACGCTCTCCGCCGTGCCCTCAAACAACGCGCTGATTGGCAGAAGCCCCATCCGGAGGTAGCCCTGCCGCCACTTGAGATACTCCGCCATGTCCGTGCAGAACTGCCGCGCCACGCCGTCGCCCAACTGCGGGTACACCGCAAGCAGCTCCTTCGTGTTGGCCATCTCCTCGTGGAGCGTGTCGAGCACGATCATGAGGAACTCCTGCGCGTCCTGCTGCTCGTGCGGAATCCGCAACTCCGGCCGGAGCGCCAGAAACACCCGGAGGAAGCGGCTTGGCGTGTAGATCTGCCCCCGGCACTTGTGCATCGTCCGGATGCACGCCGCAAACGCGTGCGACAAGCCCCCGTCGTTCGTCCCCGTGAGGTACTGTGCAAACAGCCCGCTCTGCATCACCTGCCGGAGCCCCACCAGCTCGTAGAGACACTGGAGTGTCGAGTTGATGTAGCACGTGTTACCCTGGTTCGTGATGCCGCAGATGGCGGGGTCGTGCGGCCGCGGCACAGGAGCGGCTGGCCGCTGGTACTGCTGCGGCTGTGGCTGCGGCGGCCGTGAGTGCGGCTGTGGTTGCGGTGGCCGTGAGTACGACTGCGCCAGGTGTGGGTACAGCTGCGACAGCGCCGAGTACAGCTGCGACAGCGCCGAGTACAGCGACGACGGACCTCCCGTCGACAGAGCGCCGTGTAGCGCCGCTCGCTGGCCGCGTGCCGACGCCTGCGGCGGCGTGTAGCCAAACGACAGCCCGGCAGACGTCTGCAGCGCGTATCCCGTGGGGGTCTGAGGGGGATACCCAGACGACGCGGGGTACCCTGACGACGCGGGGTACCCAGACGGTCCGTAGGAATAGCCCGGCTTCGAATCCCGCGGGGCATACACCGAGCCCGACGGGGACGGAGTCGGCCGCGTGGGCGCGGTGGAGCTCTGCGACAACTCGTCGTAGGATGTATAGGACGCGCGGGCCTCGTTGTCGCGCCCGGTCGCCGAGTTCCGGCGCGTGCCGTGCTGCGAGTGCGGAAGTACCGGCTGGCGTGTGCCCATCAGCGGCGCGCGCGTCGGTGTTGGTGCCACCTCTGTCGACGGCGCGGTGCCGGGCGCCGGCACGTCCAGGGAGTTGACCCACGCGCGGTAGCCGCCCGCCAACAAGCGCGGCGCGTTCACCAACGGCTTGTCGTTCAGCCGGGGCAGAAGCAACCGCCACAACCGCACACACACGTCGCTGGGGGCGTCCGCCAGCAGCTCCGTGTCGTAGAAGACAACCCACTCGAACTCGTGGCGCCGGCAGATGTAGCTGTAGTGGCGCGGCAGCACGCAGTTCACCTGCACCAACAGCTCGAGGTCGGCGTCCAGCTGAGCCGTTTCCACCACCAGCGGCGCGATGCTGATGACATACGGCGCTGCAACGTGCAGAAGCAGGTGGCCGTTGGGGTTGGCAGCGGCGGTGTAGAGCCATGTCGGGCGGATGTCGACGATGAGCACGCGGTCGGGGGCCCGCCGGATGAGCCGTCGGAGCGTGGCGCAGTCGATCGAGGGAATGTCCGGGGGGCGAGGCGCCGGCCCCGGAGGGTCGGACCGCGGGGGGGTGTCAACGGTGTGCACAGGGTGCAAAACAGGCGCGGCCGCCAGCACCGGAGGCCCGCGCGGAGGCGCTGAAGTGTCGGGCCGCGACAGGGACCTGGGGACGCGCGGAGCAGGGCCGGGAGCACGCAGATCCACCACCGTGTGGTACTTTGTGCTTGGGCGAGAGCTCGTCTCCGAGGACGTCGGCGGCTGCACCATCACCTGCGGAACACCGGGGACACCAGAAGCGCCAGGCATGGAACCGTACAGCTCATGGTCGTACGGCGCGTGGTCATACAGCGCCCCGCCATACAGCCCACCGCCATACAGCCCACCGCCATACAGCTCGTCGTAATCATACTCGCCGCTCCGGTCAAACTGCTCGCTGGTGCCCGTCGACGGCCGCAGCGGGTACACGCTTCCCTCCGGCGCGGTGGCATACCCCTCGTCGTCGTACTGCGGCTCGGGAAACGCGCCCGGGTACACGCGCGGAGCCGGCTCCACCGGCGGGAAGTAGCTGTCGGGCTCAAGGTGCTCCTCCATGGCAATCTGGTCGATCTCGCGGTACAACGCCAGGAAGCTGCTGACGCTCTTGTCGAGCACCGGCGACCACTCGGGGGCCTGCGGCGACGGACCCACATACAGCGCGTCGGGACTGGGCACCGGCGCGTGGACCTCGCCCAACGAGACACGGCTGCTGCGGCGGCCCTCGTCCAAGCTGTTGCTGCGCGCGCGGGCCTTGGAGGGGTCCCACTGGGCACCGAGGTACAACATGACGCTCTGGATGTCGATCCCGTACTTGGAAAAGACCTGGCGGCGGCGCTTGAGGTAGTCGATGATCTGGGCCGGGAGCGCCGGGAAGCGCAGGTCGTGGTTCAACAACAGCACCAACTGGACGTACAACTCAAAGTCCTTGGGGTGGTTGGCGCGGAAGTAGGCAAGGTAGCCCCCCAGCTCGGTCTGGGTCTTGCGCTTGCGCTTCTTTTTGCTGTCGCCGGAGCCGTTCAGGCGCGTGCTGCCGCGGCGGCCCAAGTGCGAGTGGTACTCGCGGAGGGCGAACTTGGTGATGAGGTACGCACACATGATGTAGGCCTGGACGTAGAGCGCGACGCCGCGCGCGGGCTCGACAAGGAAGCCGCGCGGCGGCTCGCCAGACGCGGGGCACGCCTCGTGCAGCTGCTCGATGGCGGTCTCGGCCACCTCGATGAGCTGGAGCACGGAGCGGTGGTCAAAGTGGTGGCTCGCGTCGAGCTCGAGAAAGTGGTGGAACACCAGGCGGATGACCGCGTGGTTGTCCACGGCGCGCGCCGCCGTCTCCGCGTCGCTGCTCAGGGATAGCAGCATTGCGGTGCTCCTGGAAACAGCGTGCGTGGAGAATGGAGATTTGCGGAGATTGGGTGACGGCAGCTGCATAAGCGAGGTGCAGCTGCGCCAACGGGCGGGTCACGTGCGCGGGGTGGCGGGCGGCGGCGCGGGGCCCTGGCGGCGGCGCCCGAACGGCGCGGGACGGGCGGCCGGCGCCCGGGCGGCGGTGGCGGTGGTGCGGCGGCGGCGCGGCGGCGGCGCGGGCGGGGCGCCTGTTATCGTGCCATCTCATCGCCACCGCCACCACTCCTCCTCCCATGCTCGGCCGGCTCGTGCACTACCTGGCTGACCTTGCGATCGTGTCGGTGCTCCTTGCGGGCGTCCGCAGAAACCTGGGCCTCACGCCGCACACCGAGCTCCTCGGCGACGGCGAGCCCAAGCGCTACGCCGACAAGTACCTCCTGTTCGGCGAGTGGGGCTACGACACCGCCGTGGGCCTCATGGGCACCACCACCTGGTTCGTGCGCAAGTGACTGTACATATTTTTTTGCTCTCCAATACAAGCCTGCTTTTCATGGAGCACACCAAGGCGGCCGCCAAGGCGATCAAGGCCGCCGGGTTGCAGCGGCTCGCCTTCTACTGCCAGCCGTGCGGCAAGCAGTGCCGCGACGCGAACGGCTTCCGCAACCACTGCGCCACCAGCGGCCACATGGCGCGCGCCGGCGACCGTCCCGGCCACGCCCGTGCCGAGTACCTGGCGCGCTTCGAGCTGGACTTTCTCCGCTTGTTGCGCACGTCGCACGGCGAGAACCGCATCGACGCCCACCGCTTCTACCAGGAGTTCATCCGCGACCGCAACCACGTGCACATGCACGCCACGCGCTGGCACCTGCTCACCCAGTTCGTGGCCTACTTGGGCCGCCTGGGCAAGTGCCGCGTCGACGAGGGCCGCGTCGAGTTGGGCGAAGAGCCCGGCTTGCATTTGCGCTACGTCGACACGCTGCTGGCGGCCGTGGCGAACCGCCGCGCCGCACAGCAGATGGAGGCCGAGGAGGTGGCCGAGCGTGTGCGTGCGAGCGAGCGGTTGGAGCGGCAGGTGGCGCGCGCCCACGAGCGGGCGGAGGCGGCCGGCACGGGCGGTGGGGCGCCCGGTGCCGCTGCGCCCAGTGCCGCGCCCAGTGCCGCGCCCGGCTCCGCGCTCGGCTCCGCGCCCCGCGCCAAACTCACCCTCGGCAAGGTGGCCGCGGGCAAGGTCGCCAAGCCCAAGGGCAACCCCTTCAAACCCCGCTAGGACGGGTTGTACGGCAACACGCCGCGCTCCTCGTCCTCGCGCCGGTCGCCCTCGCCACCCCGTGCACTGTAGAACAAGCCATACTCGAGCTCGCCCTCCGCCACCTCCACCTCGTAGCCCAACGCGCTGTCGTACATCTGCGTGAGCGACGGCAGATAGAGCGCCGAGAGATCGAGGAGCGGCGGCTGCGACTCCCGCTGCGGCGTCACCGCTGCCGGCGGCTCTGCGCGCACGGGCTCCATCGTCGCCTGCCGGCTGTTGGTGCTGCTGCGCTGCTGCGCGCCGAGCACCTCCCAGAAGTCGAGATCCTCGTCATGCTCCTCCTCCGGCATCGCCTCCATCCGCTGCCGCTTGACCGCAGGCTGCTCGGGGCTGCGCGCTGCGCGCTCGCCGCTCGACGCCAACCGCGGCAACTCCGCCTCCGGCAGGAGGTAGTTGAAATGCTGGTACCGCGTCAACTGCGTCTCCGGCTCGAGCCGCTGCGCGCCGTTCGGCTGGTAGTGGTGGTGGATGTGCTGGTGCACCGTGACGGTCAACCCGGCGCGTTTGGCGCTCGCCACAAGGGCCGCCGCAATCTCGTGCGACGAAATGTTGCCCGTCGCCACCGTGTCGCCGCCGCCCTCGAGCGAGTACTTCCAGGTGGTGCTCGTCCCCGCCGACGCCTGCGCCTGCGATGCCACGGCAGAGTGCTGCGGCGGAAGAGGGGGCGGAATATCTGACCAGACAGAGCTCTGCACGGGCACGGGCACGGGCACGGCGTGCGGGGGTGCCGGCGGCTCTGGAGCGAGCGGTCCCGGCAACGGCACGGCGTCTTCTGCGGAGCGGACGCCGCGGTTTGCCTCCTCCACGGCCTTGGCAATCTCGTCGCTGGCCTTGCCGCGCGCCACATCCGTCACGATCTTGCGCCAGCGGTTGCGGCAGGTGAGCAGCGGGCGGCCGTTCATCTCGCCGCTGATGGTGCGCCACTTGGTGCCGTAGCGCCGCACGCCCTCGATCAATGCCATGTCCTCGTCAGCAGTCCACCGCCGTAGCCGGTCGCGGGTGCTTGGGTCCAACACCTCGATGTAGCGCTTGGCGCACTGGTCGTCGGTGCGGCCCGGGATCTCCTGCAGCACCCGCTGCCAGCTGGGGCCTAGTCGGGCGTGGGCGTCCATCAATGCACGGTCCTCCTCGGCGGTCCAGCGGCCCTTGCGCAACATGGGGTTGAGCGAGTTGCACCACCGCTTGCGGCAGTCCTTGGGCCGCCGGTTGTCAAACTGCCCGGCAACAAGGTCCCACTTGATGAGATCGACCTCGGGGTGGAAGTGGCGCCGCACAAGCTCCGTGAGAAGCTCGTCCTCCTCCTTCGACCACGGCTTGCGCAGTTCCCGCCGGAACGTCTGGTAGCCCAACTGGGCCGTGATATCGAGGGTGTTGATCGGCGCGAGCCGCCGCGCCTCGTCCCCCATGTGGATGAGATGAGTGCAGATTTGGCTTTTCTTCCACACAGCGCCATGGAGGACACACCGAGAGGACACGCGCCTGCGGGCGTGCCGTCCGGCCCCGCACGTGCACGGGGCGAGCAGTTGTCGCAGGCGGAGATGTTTGCCCGGCGGGTCGGGCGCGGGCGCGGCGGGGCGCGTGGCGGGCGCGGCGGACACCAAGGCGGGGGAAACAGCGGACGCGGCGGGCACCAGGGCAGCGGCAGCGCGCGGGGCAGCCACCAGGGCGGCGCGGGCCACGGGCCGCAGCCCCACAGTCGCAAGCGCTTGAACGAGGGCGAGACACGAGGGCCGGGCGAAGCGCGGACAGAGGGAGATGCCAAGCGCCGCCAGGACGACGGGATGCCCACCGGCCCTCGCGGGAGCAACAGGGGCCGCGGCCGCGGCAACGGCCCGCGGCGTGGCCAGCCAGGGCGGCCAGGCAAGAACGGCCGGCAGCCTCCACAGCCCCCGGCAGCGCACGCAGCCGCTGCCGACAAGGCCGCCGACAAGACCACAAAGGCTGCCGCCGACAAGGCTGCCGCTGCCAAGGCCGCTGCTGCCAAGGCTGCCGCCGACAAGGCCGCTGCGGAAAAGGCCGCTGCGGCCGCCACCAGGTACTACTACTCGACGCCGCCGCAGCCCGCGCCGTACGAACGGCTTGCCCAGGTCGGCGAGGGGACGTACGGCAAGGTGTACAAGGCGCGGAACCGCGTCACGCAGGAGCTCGTGGCGCTCAAGCGGCTCCGCCTCGAGCTGGAGCGGGAGGGGTTCCCCATCACAGCGATCCGCGAGATGCGGCTCCTCCAGCAGTTCTCGCATCCCAACGTGCTCGGGCTCCTCGAGATGATGGAGCTGGAGCACGCCATCTACATGGTGTTTGAGTACTTTGCCCACGATCTTCTGGGCGTGCTCAACCACCCCGACGTGGTGCTCGCGCCGCTGCACTGCAAGTATCTCTTCCGGCAGCTCGTCGACGGCATGGCATACCTCCATGCGCGGCAGGTGATCCACCGCGACATCAAGGCGTCGAACATTCTTCTCGACAGCACCGGCAGCTTGCGGATCGCCGACTTTGGGCTTGCACGCACGATGCGCTACGTGCCGCCGGGCGGCGTGCGCGACTACACGAACCGTGTCATCACGCTTTGGTACCGGCCGCCCGAGTTGTTGTTGGGGCTGACGGACTACGGGCAGGAGGTGGACATGTGGGGCGTGGGGTGCTTGTTTGTGGAGTTGTTCACGCGCAAGCTGCCGTTCCAGGGCGAGGACGAGTTGGCGCAGTTGCACCGGATCTTTGATGTGGTGGGCACGCCGACGGCGGAGCTGTGGCCGGGGTGTGTGCGGCTTCCGTGGTACGAGATGTGCAAGCCGCGCAAGGTGCGGCCCAACGTGTTGCGCAAGCGGTTCGGACTGGTGTTGAGTCCGGCGGCGGTCGACTTGGTGCAGCAGATGGTGTGTTTGGATCCGCTGCGGCGCGTGACGGCCGCGGAGGCGTTGCAGCACGGGTACTTTGCCGAGGAGCCAGCGGAAGAGCCGTTGGCGTTCTTGGGGGAGTTGGAGGGGGAGTGGCACGAGTGGGATGCAAAGAAGCGGCGGCGAGAGGCGCGCCGGATGGCGGAGGCCGCAAAGAGCGCGAAGGACGGCGCGAAGGACGGTCTGGCCGACGTTCCGGGCCCCCAACGACCCGCTGCCGGCGACAAGGACACGCCTGCAGCCACCCTGGCGGCCGAGCCGGTGCCTGCGCCGCCCCAATAGCCGTGCACCCGCCGTGCACCCGCCGCAGACCCCCATGCGCGCTCTTTTCCTTGCGGTGGTTCTTGGTGCCGCGGCACAGTCCCCTCTCGTGCTGATGGTGCGTGCGGCGGGCGAGGCGTACGGCGGCTGCCTCGCGGGCGTGGTGGCGCGTCCCGACAACGCCTGTCGCGGCGACGACGCGTCGTGCTGGTGCCGCGTGACGCAGCAGGCGGTGGCGCAGTGCCACGAGCGCGCCGGCGGAATGGAGTGGCTTGCGCGCGACACGGTGGTGCGCATGTGCGGACTACGGAGGGCCAAGCGGCTGGCCAAGCGGGTGTCGCGCGAGGAGTTCCGCTGGAACAACTACCTCGGCGAGACGAACGTGGTGGGCGGCAAGCGGCATCTCGGGGCCGGGCGGACGGTGACGGTGCGCGCGATGACAGTGGACTGCGGGCAGATGGAGGCGGCGAAGCAGCCGCAGACGGCAGTGCAGCGGCCGCAGACGGCGGCGAAGCAGGCCGCGCAGCCGGCGCCTGCTGCAACCGCGCAGCCTTGACGCACGAAAACGCAGGCCGAAAAAATATTCCTCCATCCACACACCATGCACTTGATGTACACGATTGGCGAGGACGGGAAGCGGGTGTACACGTTGAAGAAGGAGGCGGAGGGCGGCGAGATCACGAAGAGCGCGCACCCCGCGCGCTTCTCGCCGGACGACAAGTACTCGCGCCAGCGCGTGACGTTGAAGAAGCGGTTCGGCTTGTTGCCGACGCAGCAGGAGGAGTTGAAGTACTAGCGAATGCACACACATACACGTCTATCCCACGAGCGGTCTACTGGTGGTTCACGTCCACCTTGGCGACGCTGCCGCCGGATCTGGCGGACAAGCTCAACACCCCGGCGCGGTCGATGTTCACCACAACCTCCACCTTGCCGCTGGCGTCGATGCCAACCTCGGCCACCTTGGCGCCGGGCACGTACACCACCTCGCGGATCACCTCGGGCTCCTCCTCGCTCTCGCTGTCGTCCTCGTCTCTGGGCGGCAACTCCTCGACCGTCTCCTTCACGGTGCGCTCGCCCTCGACCAACTGCACCGCCACCTTGCCGCTGGCCTCGAGCGAGACCGTCTTGCGGAAGGGGATCGCCGTCTCGGCAAGCACAATGGGCAAGAAGCTGCCGTCGGCGCCGGCGAGACCGAGCGGCTTGGAGGTGTGGAGCGAGTTCACCACCACCGGCTCCAAGCTGGCGTCAATCTCCTCCTTGTCGAACGGCTCGACCAACGCGGCCTGGATGGCGGCACCGCGGGCCGTGAGCTCGGTCGGGTCGACGGCCGCCGTGAGCACCTCCTCGAACAGCGCACGCACCAACAGCGCCAACTTGGGGGTGTTGGCCACACCGCCCGCAAGCAACACGGCGTCAATGTCCAACGGCTCGAGCTCGGCCTTGGTGGTGCACAAGGTGACAAAGTCCGCCATCTTCTGCAACGGCTGGCGCGCGAGGAGCTCGTAGCGCAAGCGGTTGATGGAGGCGTGGAAGTCGTAGCCGGCCGCAAGCAGGTCGATCGAGATGGTGCCGGTCAGCACGTTCAGGAGCGTCTTCTTCACGGCGGCGCACTCGGCCACGAGCTTGGCCGCCAGGCGCGCCAGCTCGCGCGCGTCCGCGTTGTACTTCTTGGCAAACTCCTTGGCAAAGTGGTCCGCGAGCACCGCGTCGAGCAGGGCGCCGCCGAGGTGGAGGTCGTGGGCGGTCGCAAGCACCGTGAGAATGCCGCCACGCACCGCCACAACGGCCGCGTCGGATCTCTCGCCACCAAAGTCCGCCACCACGTACGTCTTGTCCTGGTCCAACGTGTTGGTGGCGGCCACGTGCGCCAAGAGGGCCGCCAGGGGCTCCAGCACGAGCTGCACCACCGGCAAGCCGGCACCGGTCGCCACGGCCGCGAGGCGCTCGCGCTGCGCAGCGGTGAAGTTCGTCGGCACCGACAACACCACCGAGCCCACGGTCTTGCCGGTGTAGTCCTCCGCCGCGAGCTTGAGCTGCTTGAAGTGGCGCGCGCAAATCTCGTCCACCAGCACAATCTCGTGGTTCACCTTGTACAGGAGCACGCCGTCGATGAGCTCGGGCTTGGCGCTGCGGCCGTCCGCGTTGGCCACCGCCGCCTTGAGGTGCGCCTCGTCCGCGCCCACAAGGTCTCTGAAGTTGATGACCGTGTTGTTGGGGTTGCGCACCAACTGCGCGAGCGCCTGCGCGCCGTGGTACTCGTCGCCGTCCACGTACAGGAGCGCCAGGGGGATCGAGCGGTCGCCGTCGGGGTTGGCGATCACCTCCACCTTGCCGTCCACGCTCACGGCAATCAGGGACAGGGTGTTGCCGAACGCAATGCCAATAGCCACCAGCATGTGGAAAAAATTTGAGATGGAGGAGGCGATGCGACGCTGCAGGATCTAGCAGGACACGCTGTTGTTTGTTGGCATGGGCTCTGACGCGTTTGCCGACTTGTTTCCGAGCTCGGGGCGGGCGGCGGAGCGGCCGCTCGGGGAGACGTTGGGCGGCGGGGCGGCGGGGCTGCTGGCGGGCGCTGTGGGCGGCGGGCGCGGCGGCGCTCTTGGGAGTGCGCTGGGCACTTGGGGCTCGTTCGATGTGTTGGTGCCGGGCAGTGTGCCGGGCAGTGTGCCGGGCAGTGTGCCGGGCAGTGTGCCGGGCAGTGGCATCAGCACCCCGGCACCGCAGGCGGCAAAGGACGACTTTGATCTTTTGTTTGACGTGTTCAGCGGCCCGAAGGCGGAGCCGGCGACGGCGCCGCTGCCGCCGCCCAAGCCACTGCCGCCGCAGCCCGCGCCGCTGCCGCCGCCCAAGCCACTGCCGCCACCCGTCCGCCCTGCTCCCCTGAGGGAGCCCTCGCGCGACGCCGCCGTTGCTGCTCTTGTCGACATGGGCTTCTCTGCAGACCAGGCCATGCACGCCATCCGCTCCACGCGATCCCAGGACGTGAACCAGCTTGTGCTGTTTCTCATGGAGGAGGCACATGCCCACTCGCGCCCCCGCCGCCAGGAGCGCCAGGAGGACGATCTCAGCGCGGCCTTCAGCGCCCTCAGTCTGGGGTTCACCAAGAACGCCGCGTATTTTCTCAAGCAGGGCCGCAAGCAGTTGGTGAGGGGCATCGAGGCGCTCAGCGACCAGGGGCCGCAGGACACGCCCGCGTGGATGCGCGAACTGCAGTTCCGCGAGGACGACGACGGGTCGGCGGTGGACCGGGAAGAGGTGCTGCGGTTCATGCAGCAGCAGCGGCAGCAGGAGAAGGAGCGGATGCGCGAGCGCTTGCGCGTGAGCAAGGAGGGGCGGCGTGCTGAGGGCGAGCAGCCGGCGTTTGACATGCCGATGCGGCCGCTGAGCAGGCGGCTGCTGCCGGGGGTCCAGGAGACGTCGGCTCTGCCGGTGGCGCGGCCTGCGTCCACCCCGGCCCTGCGGCCGACGCCTGCTCCGGCCGTGGCGTCCCGACCCAGCCCGCGCCCGAGCCCCCGACCGCAACCAGAGGATGCCATGCCGTCAAGCAGCCGGCGCCACCGTGCCGCGACGCCTGCTGCGACGCCTGCCGCGACGCCTGCTGCGACGCCTGCCGCGACGCCTGCTGCGACGCCTGCCCCCGCGGACGTGCTCCTCAACTTTGATGGCCCTGAGGCGTCCCCCGCGCGCGCCACGCTCCCCCTCACGGAAATCCAGCTGTTTGAGTACGAGCGCTTGCGCAAGGAAGGCAACAGCGCCTTCCAGAGCGGTGACTTTGGCGGCGCGCTCGAGGCATACAAACTGGCACTCGCCAACCTCCCCCTGCAGCACGACTTTGGCATTGTGGTGCTTCTGAACCTCGCATTGACGTCGCTCAGACTCGGCGACCCGCGCGGCGCGTTGGGGTACGCCGACCACGGCTTGGCGCTTGTGGGCAGCGGCAGTCTCCTGCAGCCGCTCAACGGCATGGCCGGGGAAAAGGCGCTCCTGGAGTTCTGGCTCAAGTTGATGACGCGGCGCGCGGAGGCGTTGGAGCAGATGGAGCGGTGGCAGCAGGCATTGGAGGCGTACGGCATGGTGGTGGAAAAGGGCGGCGCCAGCAAGAGCGTGATGGACGGACGGCGCCGGTGTCAGAAGGTGGTGAGCCCGGAGGCTGCAAAGCCGGCGCGGCCCGCGGCACCGGCACGGCCCGCGGCACCGGCGTCTCGGCCCGCACCGGCCGCTGCTCGGGCGGCATCGGACGGGGGGCTCGAGCGGGTGCAGGCGCAGCTGAAGGCGCAGGAGGAGCGGGACGCGGCCAAGTTCCGGCTCCACGACGCGCTTGCGGCGCGCATCGAAGCGTGGCTGGGCGGGAAGGAGGCGGACATGCGGGCGCTTCTCGGCACCCTCCACGAGATTCTCCCCGCTCTGGTGAACTGGCCGCCGGTGGACGCCGGGACGCTCGTGCTCCCCAAGAAGGTGCGCGTGGTGTACATGAAGGCGGTGGCGCGCACGCACCCGGACAAGATCAACAAGTCGCTCCCGCTCGAGGAGCAGTTGTTGATGGAGCAGGTGTTTGTCAAGTTGAACTCGGCGTGGGACGGCTTCTGCGCCGCCAACGGGCTCTAGCGGGCCGCGCCCGCGTAGACAATGCATCGCTCGCTTGCCGGACCCTGCGTTGCAGACCGCGCACGTGACGGAAGGTCATCCTGCAGCGGGCGCTCGGCCCGATTCGGCTTTCCCCACAGTTTGCTCTTCCGGCAGTCCGAAGCGCCTATCGCTAACCATGTTGCTTCCGCGGGTGCGGCTCCCTCTTGCTGGCATTGGGCGGTGCTTGAATACGGTTGCCGTGGGCACCCAGACACACGCGCGCCGCGCGGCGGCCGATGCGGCCCCGCACGCTTCCCCGCCTGCAGCCCCGCACGCCGCTGCTGCTGCCGCTGCTCCGGCGGCGCCGGCAGCGGCTCTGGCGGCCCACCGGGCGGGCTACACGTCGCCCCTTGCGGCGTACGACGCAAAGGTGGCGTCGGGGCTCCTTACGGACGACCTGTACCAGCGCAAGGTGATCTCGTCGTTGTTGTCGCTCCACGCGCTGTTGGTGGAGTACGCACCGCCCGCGGTGAAGGTGCCGCTGATTGCAGACGCCACCACGAAGCGCTCGTGGTTTCGGCTGTGGTTCGGCAGCCACGAGCCCAAGGTGGCGGACACAGCGGAGGCCGTGCCCAAGGGCATCTACCTCTACGGCGACGTGGGCTGCGGCAAGACCATGCTCATGGACCTCTTTTACGACACGATTCCGGCGCACCTTCCCAAGAAGCGCATCCACTTCCACCAGTTCATGCAGTTCTTGCACAAGCGGTCGCACGAGCTCAAGATGGAGTACAAGAGAACGCATTCGGGCGAGCACGACGACTTTGACCCGATTCCCATCCTCGCGGCCGAGATTGCCACGCAGGAAACGATCCTCTGCTTTGACGAGTTCCAGGTGACGGACGTGGCCGACGCCATGCTTCTCCGGCGGCTTCTCACGACCATTCTCCTGCCGAGCCACGGCGTGGTGTTGTTTGCCACCTCGAACCGCCCGCCGGACGACTTGTACCTCAACGGCATCCAGCGGCAGCTGTTCATTCCGTGCATCAAGCGCATCAAGGACCGCACCAAGGTGATCTACCTCAACCTGCCCACCGACTACCGCAAGGTGGCCAAGCCCGTGTCGGGCGTGTACCTCCTGCCCAAGCCCGGCGTGAGCCTCGAGAGCAAGTCGTACGTGGCGCAGGCGCGGCGCCACGCGGAGCAGTGGTACCAGTACTTTGTTGCGAGCGGCGTGGCGCGCGCGGGTGTCGGGGAGAGCCCGCAGCCGGTGTCGGGGTTGGCGCTTCCGATCTGGGGCCGCGAGTTGGTTGTGCCCAAGCTGACAGCGCCGTTCGTGGCGCAGTTTCTGTTCTTGGAGTTGTGCGGCAAGCCCATGGCGGCCGGCGACTACCTCACGTTGGCGAGTCACTTCCACTCGTTTGTCATCACCGACATTCCGTACCTCTCCATCAGCCACCGCGACTACATCCGCCGCTTCATCACGTTTCTCGACGCGGTGTACGACGCCCGCGGGCGCATTGCCACGACGCTGGCGGCGCCGTTTGCGGACTTGTTTGTCGAGCCCGAGGACCTTCTCCCGGACGGGCTGTTGCGCGACAGCATCCCCAAGCAGCAGCGCGTGGTGCACGACCAGGCGGCGGAGTTGGTGGAGCAGGGCTTTGATCTGAAGGTGGCACGCAAGGCCAGCGGGTTGAACATGAAGGACGAGGAGCGGTTTGCGTTTGCGCGCGCCTTGTCGCGGATTGCCCAGATGAGCACGACCGAGTGGGTTGAGCAGTAGCGCGAGGGCCACGCCGGACCAGCAGCATGCGGGCGCCGCGCAGGGCAGCACTAGAGCAGCAGAGCAGTAGCAGTGCATATGTATTGGGCGCGGCGCGGCTACATGGTGAACAAGCCCGTCGAGCGCTTGCCGAAGGGATACACCACGATTGCGGCGGCAAACAACCCCACGGTGATGCCGATGGACACCTCGACCATGGTGATGCCAAAGCTGAGACTGGTGGTGTTGCTGGTGGACAGCGACAGCGTGCCGTTCGCCAGGGTGATCTGGTCAGCGGCCCGCAAGCCGGCAAGCAACAGGTTCTGCCCGGCGATCCCCGAGGGCACCTGCACAAAGATGGCCGGCAACATGGCCGCCACCGCCATGCCGCGGCCAAGGCGCAGATACAAGTTGCCCAAGACGCCAATGACAAACGCGCCGATCGCAGCGGTGAACTCGGTCACGTTGGAAAAGTGCTTGGCGGCAAAGTAGTTGCACACGTATGCCGCGCCCAGCACAAACACCATGATGGGGAGCTGCGAGAGCTTGGCCTGGTTGATGAGGCCAAGCGCAATCGTGAAGCCGGGCACAAAGAGAAAGCGCCACCACGGCAGAAGCAGCCTCTCGCAGGTGGTGGCGCTGGTGGCGCCCTGGTCGATCCAGCCGTAGAGCGCGGCGCCGAGCGTGATGCCAAAGCCAAGAAACAAGCTGTAGATGATGGCGTAGAACATGCGCACGGCGCCGGCAACGAGGTTGCGCAGCTGGAGCTCGAGCAGCCCGGTGAGGATGATGTAGCCCGGAAGAATGAGCGCAAGCAGTCCCTGCACAATGGCGCTGAAGCAAAAGACGCGGCCGTGGTGGATGGAGCCGAGCGCGCGGGCACAGAACAGCACCACGATCGACGCGGCAATCTCAAACACGTTCAGGTACAACAGCAGCCGCGGCAGGATGTAGAACTGGAGGAGTCCCACGAGGCAGCCCACCACAAACAACATGGGCATGTCGCGCCACCAGCCGCTGAAGGCAAACGGCGCCACCATCATCAGCCCGAACCCGTAGACAAGAACGCAAAACCACGGCGGGTAGCGCAGCGGCAGTGCGAGCAACTTCTCGAGCTCGGCCAGCGCCTCGTTCACGCCCATCAAATCGTGCACCACGTTCTTGTACAAGGTGTGGGTGTCGTGGAGCTTGGAGAAGTTGATGGCCTGGGTGCACCGCACGAGGTGCATCTCCAGCGTGCGCGTCGCGGCGTCGCCAAACAGCACAATCATGCAGCCCGGGAAGTAGATGAACTGGGCGTCGATCTCCAACACCCGCAGCGTGAGCACCATGTACTCCTCGAGGCGGTGGGTCGGCGCGCCAAACAACATGAGCGCCTTGCACATGCGGAGAATGAAGCGCTGGCGCTGGAGCACGTCCGTGATGTGCACCGTGATGCGTGCCTCCGTCTGGATCTTCTTCTTGCGGTGGAGCTTGCTGCGGTTCTTCTTCAGGCGCGCGCGCGAGGTGGGGTTGCTGAACCGCGGCATGTGCGCCAACTCCACGAGGTTGGTGGACGACTGCGGCCGCAGCGTGCGCGCGGGGGTTGTCAGTCCGGAGCGCCGGTGGAACGCCGCGTAGTCCTCGTCGCCAAAGTCCATCTCGCCGTCCAGGTTCAGCAAGGGCGACGCCACCGGGGCGGCCGCCTGCTTCTTTTTGTTGATGTTCTTCAACCGCAGCTTGAGCTTGTTGAAGTCGAGCGCCTCGGCGGCGCGGTTCACAGGCGTGGTGCGGCCCGACGACGACGGCAGGAGCGTGTCGCCCGTGACCAACGTGTTCAGCGTGCCGAGCAGCTGCAGCAGGTGCAGCTCCTGGGGGTTCTGGTACAACTGGAGCAACAGCAGAAGCACGCCGGCGTGCACGCGTGTGGGCGGCGGGAGATCCACGTCGTTTTCGTAGTCGTCGAGGCCCTGGCGGAGGTTGACGTCGGGGTTGGCCTCCATGAACTGGCTCAGAGACAGCTGCCCCAGCAGCTGGGTGCGGGTGTGGTGCACGGCGTGCTGCTTGAGAATGTTGGCCGTCTCCTGGCCAATGACTTCGGGGTGGAGCACGCCGAGCTCGATGTCGGGGTTGCCGTCGCTCAGCCGGCCCTCGATGGAGGCCTCCTCGTCGAGGGGCTTTTCGCGTTCCGCGTCGGTGCGGGTGGAGACGCCGGGCACCATGCCACCGCCCGAAAGACCCCCGAGGAGCCGTCCGATGAGCGTCTCGCCGCTCTGCTCGTCGAGGGTGGACTGCATCACCGACATGCGCCGGCGGATGCGGTCGCGGAGACCGCCGCCCTCGATGGACGCCGCGGAGCCGCGGCGGCCCGACACCAGGTTGTGCCGCGGCACCAGGCTGGCGGCCGACGACCTGCGCTCGGTTGAGGACAGCCCGCGCTCGGCAGAGGACACGGGCGCGGCGGCGAGAGCAACGGGCGGGGCAGCGGGCTCCTCGTCGGTGGTGACATCGCTCTCGACCTGCGCCAGGAGATCGGGCGGCGGCGGAGCGACGTGCCGCGTGCGGCTGGAGCCCACCATGGGGTCGACGCCGGAGTCGTCGCTGGACACCAGCTGGACGTCGTGGGCAAACTGCTGGTTGAAGTCGCTGTCGATCAGCCTGGACCAGGGGTTGGAGCGCACGAGATCTGCGTTCAGGCCGAAGGAGGGCAACTGGGACTTGGGCTCGGCGGGCACCGCGTGGGCCAGCAGCGCGTCGCTCTGGTACGGCAGGAGCACGGGCGTGGGCGTGGGCGAGGTGCGCAGGCGGGCGGGGAAGCGGACCTTCTTGCCGGCACCGCGCCTGGCGGCACGGCTGTCCTTGCCGAACAGCGGGAGCGGGATGTTCGAGCGGTGCTCAGTCTCGGAGTCGGAACTCGACATGGAAAAAGGCACGGTCGGCGCAGGCGTCGCGCTGGAGCAACCGCGCGCCAGCGGCCCTCACTACGAGGCTGCTGTAGGGTGATGTCAGGGTGCGTTTGGCGCCTGCAAGTGGACACGTGACGATAAGGCGACTGCGTGCCGGACGGCGCGGCTGTGTGCCGGACGACGCGGCAAGCTGCATGCCGGAGGAGTCTATTTGGGGGGTGCGGCGGGATTGTCGGCTACGGGGAGCGTGCGGACGTGGGAATGTTGGGCGGCGCGGGGCGCGGCGGGCGGCGGCGCGGTGGCAGGGGGAGGGCGCGCGGCGCG
>JAJMSD010000032.1:0-62880 GCA_030558265.1 [Candida] pseudocylindracea
CCATCCGCACAAACACGGACACAAAGAGAAGGTACACGTCGCGCCGCTGCGCCGCCCGCGCGCACGCTCCCGCTCCCAGCTGCTTATCTCGTGCATGCCGATCGGCGGGCGTGCAGCCTTCTGGCACTGGAACATGCGCGCGCGGCTGCGTCCTCAAACCCAAATGTGTCATCCCTCCGCACGCCGCGCTGTCGCCGTCCGCACTCCGCCCCGGGGCCGCGCCCCCGGCACGCACCCCGACACCCCGCCCCGTCCCCGCGGCCCGCCGCGCCCCTAGGCCCGCCTAGGCATGCACCCGCAGCGCCAGCGCCACCCGGCCGCTCCCGCTCCCGCATGTTCCGATCTGCACAAGCCGGTCGTGCCCCCACCGCCGGACTGACGATTACCCGGGCAACATCGGGCCAGCCGCCCCCAACCGAGCGCACACCCCCCGGCATTGCGCACTCGCTCCTCGTTGCAATCTCCTGGCTCCGGCTCTGTTGCTCCTCCCTGGACCCGCTCCCTTCTCCCTAGGCCGAGTCCCGTTGCCCCTGTGCACCCCGCCCTTCCGCACCCCCCGCCTGCGCGCCCCGTTTCCCGGCGCCTAACGTTGCTGCGTTTGCTACAGCCCATCTCGCCACTGCCCTCCTCTCTCCGGACGCCTCTCGAGTCTCTTTCCCAGCCCCAGAGCCCTCCCAGCCCCGTGATGTCAGCGCCCCAGCTGTTTGCCAACTTCACGATGAACCAGGGCGCCAGCCCCAGCGGGCTGATGTTTGCCACCTCCGCCGCCATGAACATCCCCGGTGGCGCCGACGGCGGCGTCTCTGCGATACCCCAGCCGATCGAGATCGGCGGCCAGTACCCCGCCGGCTCCGGCAGACAGGGACTGGTGTTCCAGCCTCTGCGCTTCCGCCGCGAGCTGCTCGCCCACTCGCAGGGCATGGGCGGCGTGCTGTGGGGCAGCGTCACCATCGGCAGCTGGCTCAAGGACGAGGTCATGATGATGGGCCAGCACGGCCTGCACGGCACCCGCGCGCCCCTGATCCTGCTCGTGATGGGCAAGGACCTGCACGGCATGCTGCTGCTGCCCCCGGGCAACCCGCTGCACTACATGCCCAACCTCGAGGCCGACTACTGCCGCGACTACGTCTGCTGCGGCAGCACGCTCCCCACGCTCCACGACCTTCTCAAACACTACGAGGAGCAGCACATCCTGCCCCTGCCGCCCGTCGAGACGCCCCGCGCCATGCGCCCCATGCACAACATCATGGAGGTGGTGCTGACCAACGAGGTCTTTTTGGGCAACGAGCACCAGCGGCAGATGCAGAACCCGCAGCAGCTAGCGCCCGGCTACTCCCCGTTGCACGGCCTGCAGTTCCCCCAGCAGCAGATGCCGCAGCAGTTGCACTACGGCCAGATTCCGCCGCAGCAGCTGCCGTTGAGCCAGCCCGACCAGGGCGACGCGCCCATGATGGACGCCGGTGCGCTCGACCAGTTCCCGTTCCCCGCCGACGGCATGGGCCACGAGTTTGGCGTCCCCATGCCGCCGCAGCAGGGCAACTACACCCAGAACCCGCCACCCGGCGTGACGGCCGCGCAGTACGTGGCGCAGCGCGCCGTCACCCCGCAGGGCGGCGCGCTCCCCCGCTCCAACATGGCGGCCGCGGACGAGGACACCGAGATGTGCATTGACGACCCCGCGCGCCACTTGTACGTGATGGAGCACAAGGAGCACCGGCCCTTTCTGTGCCCCGTGGTGGGCTGCGACAAGAACTACAAGAACCAGAACGGGCTCAAGTACCACCGGTTGCATGGCCACCAGGGCCAGATTCTCCACGCAAACGGCGACGGCACCTTCCTGGTGATCGACCCCGAGCTGGGCCTGCCGTACCCCGACGGCTTCGGCATGGAGCGCGACAAGCCGTACCGCTGCGAGGTGTGCGGCAAGCGGTACAAGAACATGAACGGGCTCAAGTACCACCGCGCCCACACCACCCACTGACCGGGCACGTCGGTTGTACATTAGTCATGCGGATACGGAACTCGGGGACAGGCGGGCTGGTGCAGACGGCCCGCCTCGGCTTTTTATACACGTAAGGATCACGTCTATTGTCACGGGGCGCGTCGCATCGCGCTTTTGCTCCACCTGTCATTTTCCATGAGCTCCGCTGGTCTCCGCAAACGCACCAAGGGCAAGCCGAAGGCCGAGGAGTGGCCTGCCGAGGCGGACGTCCTGCCGGTCGCCAAGCCGGCCGCCGGCATGCTGCTCCAGCACCAGGCCGCCTTGGTGCTCGTCACCGCCGCCGCCTTCCTCACGCGCTTCGTCCTCATCTGGAACCCCGCCGAGGTGGTGTTTGACGAGGTGCACTTTGGCAAGTTCGCTCTGTTCTACCTCGAGCGCACCTACTTCTTCGACCTCCACCCGCCGTTTGCCAAGTTGCTCATTGCCCTTGTCGGCTTCCTCGTCGGCTACTCGGGCGAGTTCAAGTTCGAGTCCATTGGCTTGAGCTACCCCGACAACAACGTGCCCTACATTGCCTACCGCCTGCTCCTGGCCTTCTTGGGCACCGCCACCGTGCTGGTCATGTACCTCACCATGTACGAGTTGGGCTACTCCCCGCTCACCTGCGCCGTTACCCTGTTGATCGTGGCCCTCGACACGGCCCACGTGTGCGAGACGCGTCTCATCCTCCTCGACGCCACACTCATCTTCACCGTCGCCGCCACCATCTACTGCTACATCCGCTTCTACAAGCAGCGCCGCGCCCCCTTTTCCCCCGCCTGGTACCGCTGGCTCGCCCTCACCGGCGTGGCCTTGCTGTCCGTCATCCTGACCAAGTACGTCGGCGTGCTCACGTACGCCATGGTTGGTGTCGCCGTCGCGTACGACTTGTGGAACTTGATGGACATCAAGCGCGGTCTCCTGATGCGCACCTTGGTGCGCCACACCGCCGCCCGCTTCACGCTCCTCGTCGTCGTGCCCTTCATGATCTACCTCTTTTGGTTCTGGGTCCACTTTGCCATCCTCACCAAGAGCGGCCCCGGCGACGCCTTCATGAGCGCCGCCTTCCAGGAGACGCTCGGCGACCTGGTGGTGCTCCGCGAGGCCCGCGACGTCCACTACCACGACGTGATCAACATCCAGCACTGGGACACCAAGGCCTTCCTCCACTCGCACAACGCCCACTACCCGTTGCGCTACGAGGACGGCCGCGTGCTGAGCCAGGGCCAGCAGGTGACGGGCTACCACCACGCCGACGCCAACAACGAGTGGGAGATTGTCCCCGCCGACTACCGCGAAACCGTGGCCGCGCCGCCGCCCGACGCCGAGCCCGGCTCCACCATCGAGGTGCAGATGTCGTCGCCCGAAAAGACCACCGGCCGCGTGGTGCGCCAGGGCGACGTTGTGCGGCTCCGCCACGTCGGCACCAACGGCTACCTCCTTGCGCACGACGTGGCGCTGCCGTTGCACCCGCTGCACGAGGAGTTCACCGTCATCGACTTGTACAAGGGCGCCACCGACCGTTTCAACGACACCCTCTTCCGTCTCGACACGGGCGCGCCCGGCGGCACGCTCCGCACCAAGGCGGACAAGTTCAAGGTGATCCACGTCCCCACAGCGGTGGCCATGTGGACGCACGGCAAGCCGCTTCTCCCCGAGTGGGGGTTCGAGCAGCAGGAGGTGAACGGCCACAAGTCCGTCAACAACAAGGACCTCCTGTGGACGGTGGACTCGATTGTCAATCTCCCCGCCGAGCGCGCTGTGTTTGTCCCCAAGAAGGTCACCAAGCTCCCGTTCCTCACCAAGTGGGCCGAGCTCAACCGCTTGATGTTCGAGCACAACAACAAGTTGAGCAGCGAGCACCCGTACGCCCTGAGCCCCGAGCTGTGGCCGTTCACGCTCAGCGGCGTGCTGTTCTGGAACAAGGACACGGAGCGCCGCCAGATCTTCTTCCTCGGCAACGTGGTTGGCTTCTGGTTCGAGATGTTGTTGCTTGCCCTGTGGGTTGGTGTCGTGGTTGTGGACCTCCTCACCCGCCGCCGTGGCGTCGTCACCTTGACGCCGGCGCTGCGCGTGCGTCTCTACGAGACCATGGGCTTCTTTGTCTCCGGGTGGGCGTGCCACTACTTCCCCTTCTTCCTCATGGGCCGCCAGAAGTTCTTGCACCACTACCTCCCCGCCCATCTCATTGCCGCCTTGTTTGCCGGCTCCTTCCTCGAGTTCATGTTCACCGACAACATCGTGGATTCCCCCACCGCGCCGCGCGACCGCCCGGGTCGCCAGACGGTGTTTGTGGCCCCGCTCGCGGTCACCGCCGCGGTGTTTGTCGCCGCGCTCACCGGCTTCTTTGTCGTGTACGCGCCCGTCACCTACGGCAACATCGCGTTGCTGGCCGAGCAGGTCAAGGGCTTGTCCATCCTCGGCTTCCGCTTGCACTACGCCTAGTCGTTACGGCATTCTGGGGAACGGAAGCCGCCGGTGGAGCCGTGTCTCGATCTCCTGGAACACGCCCGCGCTCACGCTGTGTGGCGCCGTGCTTCCCACGGGACCCAAGAGGCCGCGCCGGATGAGAAAGTGGAGCACCACCGCGGCGCAGTTGGGCTTGAACCGGCCCCCCTCCACCGCAGCAAGCGCCTCCCGCACCGTCATCCGCGCAAACCCCTCCACCTCGTTGTCGTTCACCCTAGGCTCAATGCCCACAAACGCAAGATCAAAGCTGAACTGCACCTCCGGCTGCACAATGCCGTCGCCCCCGCGGCCGTCGGGCATGTACATGTACAGGATCAGCCCCGCCGACACGAGGTGCGCCCGCGCATACGCCTCCTCCACGCCCGCCTCCTCTCCGCTCTCTTTCACCGCCGTCTCGAACACCCCGTGTGGGTAGCCGAGACCGCCTGCAATCGTGTTGTCGAGCATGTTGGGGAACGTCTGCTTGGTCGGCAGCCGCTTCGCGATCCAGAGCTCGAGCTCCCCGCTCGCCAGGTGCTCCGCCGGCACGTAGCCGTTCACGTGCACCCCGAACGTCACGACGCCAAGAAGCACCAGAAACGCCCGCTCCACGCGGAAGTACGGACCCGCCGCGCCGTGCACCACGTACTCCTCGTCACGCCATCCGTCAAGCGCGCGGAACTCCCCGCTCGCCCGCACCGCACTCGTCCACGCCGCCACCTCTGCCGTGCGCGCCTCCACATCCGTGCCCGCAAGCCGCAACCGCATCGTCGCCCCGTCCACCGCCACGAGCGCCGAGTGCGCCGCCAACTGCGCCGCCACCGCCGCCGGAACGAAGCCGAGCGCCTCCCCGGCCTCCCCCACAAACGTCACCAGCCCCGCCGCCGGCACCGTCGGGTACGGGTACGAGTCCACCCGATCAATCGCGGCAATCAAGGAGGACATGGCGCGTGCGATGCGGATTATGTGTTACTACATGCGGAGCCGGCCCCGCCGCTGGAGGCCGCCGCGGCCCCGGAACTCCTGCCGCGTCGGTGTCGGTCCGGGCGTTCCCGTCCCCGGCGTCCCCGCGGGCGTGTCCCCGTTCGAGCTCGTGCTCGACGCCCGGCGCATGTCCACGCCCAGCATGGACATCATCGGGAAGTAGCTCTCGTCGCGCGGCGCGGCGCCCGCCACGCGCATTCCCGGTGCCGTGCCACCGGGCGTGTGCGTCCCCGGCGTCGTCGGCACCTGCATCGCGGGGATGCTGATCGGCCGCAGCACCGAGAGCGCGAGGATCTGCTCGTTCTTTTCCTCCACGAGCTTGGCGTACCGCTCCGTCGTGTCCTTGAGGTCCTGGAGCCTGAGTTCGTACAGCTGCACCATCTTGAGGTAGTTCTGGTGCCGCGGCTCGCTCGCAGCGGCCGGCAGCGGGGCGCGTGGCTGGCGGGCGTATTCGAGCGCCGTGCGCAACAGCCCATTCTCCGCCTCGAGCTCCACCACGCGCATCTCCACCGCCAGCGCGACCTCGGGGCCAGCACCGCGCTCAGGCGCCGCCGGCAGCGGCACAGGCGACGCAGTCACCACCAGCGGCCGCGGCGTGGCGGTGCGCGACACGGCCGGCAGCACAGGGCTCTCGAGCGCTGCAATCCGCTCCGTCAACTTGGCAATCTGGATCTGGCTCGGACCCGACGCCTCCGTGAGCACTTCCACCTGGTGCTGGAGCCGCTGGTTGGTGGCCGTAAGCACCTCCACCGCAAGCTGGAGGTCCTGGGCCTGCATATGCGCCGCGAGGTGCCGCTCCTGCCACTCTGCCGCCTCCACACGCGCTGCCGTGAGCGCCCGAACAAGCTCCCTGGGATCAGTGCCGTCGGTCGACGGGAGCTGCCCCAACACCTCCACGCGCGCCTCCAACCCAGTGATGGTCTGCTGCATCTGCACGGTGTGCTCGAGCGTCTTTGCCAACCACTCGTCCTGCTGCTGTTTCTTCAACCGGAGCAACAGGTGTTCTGCGTTGAGAAGAAGAAGCTCCCGCTCGTAGTACTGCGCCTGCGTCGCGATTGTGTTGCTGGACGACAGAGCCGCCGTGAGGGGAGCGTCGTGCTCCGGCGCGTCCGCGGCCGGGTGAGAAAAGAGCTGAGCCAGCGCCCGCAACATGTGCAGCTCCATATCGCTGCCCACAGCCGCTTCCTCGCCCCAGTCGTCGGCATACGGGAACGGCATGGTGGTGGCGGCGGGGCAGTCGCGGAGCTCGCCCGCGCTGTCGCGGTACACGAGCCAGTTGGGATGGAGCCGCGCGCGCGCAAGCACCGGCGCCACGTGTGCGGTGAGCGCCGCAGCGTCCCACGTACCGCCGCCGAACGCATCGCTCACCCGCGCCAACGCCTCGTGCGTGGCCGCGGCGTACTGCGACAAGTGGTTGTAGAACGAGAGGTCGCCAGGGTTTGCACACCACCGCGCAAGCGTGAGCGGGAACCGCAGGTAGAGGAGCCGCACGAGCCGCGTGCAGCCCGCCTCGCCGCCGGCCTCGCTGCACACGTCGCAGAGAAGCACATAGAGCGCGAGGAGGCTTGGCCGCGGGTCTGCCACGCCCAGGAGCAGCACCTGGAGACACACCAAGACGGCCTCAAACACGGTGGGGTCGGCGGTGGCCGTGGCGGCGTACGGCACGAGCACGCCCCACACGGCCGTGTAGTCCGCAGTGCGGCGGTCCTGGATCGCCGCCATGCCGTCCGCGGAAAGCACGGCCGCGAGAAACCGGAGCATCCGGAGAGCGTGCGCCGGATCGCAGGCGGCAAGCTGTGCCGCCACGACCGCCACCACGGCATCGGCCCGCCGAGCCCGTGCAATCACATTGCGCAAGTTGAGCCGCACAACGCGCACGTGCTCCTCCTGCTCCGCCGTCGTGCCCGTCCCGCCGACAAACGCGCCCGTGTCCATGTACACCTCGACAAGATGCTGTGCAACGTGGCGGCGCGTTTCCTTCGCGGCGTCCGAGTCCAGCGGCACCAGGAGCATTGCGACGACCCACGCCGCGGCCGCGTCCGCAAAGTCGGTCGCGACGCCGACCGAGTCCACGGCCGGGTGGAGATAGTGGCGCAACCACTCGAGCAGCTCCGTGCGCGCCACAAGCAACACCGGCACGAGCAGCGTGAGCAGCGCAAGAAAGAGGCACTCCTTGGCTATGCGCGTCGCCGGCTCGTGCCAGCCCACGCTCTCAACCGCGTCATGGTACACCTCCACCAACTCCTGCAGGAGCCGCGTCGCCAGCGCCGGCGTGTGCTCGCGCCGCACACACTCGGCAAGTACCGCTGCAAGCTCGTCGTCACGGCCCGCCTCTAGCGCCGCCGCAACCGCGGCACCAACGCTGCGGGAAGACATGGAAGGATTAGGCGATGCGCCGTGCATTGGGCCATGCAGCCCGCGCTACCCGCCGTTCAAGCGGCTCTTGGGAAGGTCGACGCCGAGGTGCGGCACCACGCCCCACACGGGGGGCATGTGCACGCCGCTGTCCGACTTGGCGTTGACAAACTGCTCGAACTCGAACACGTGCGCCGTCCACTCCGCGAGCGCGCGTCCGATGTGCGCCACCTGGTGCGCCGCCTGTGGCTCCGCGCGCCCCGCAGCCGCCGCCACGAACACCGCCTCCGGGCCGTGTGCCGGCACCGACCGCTGCGACGGCTGCCGCAGAAACCGCCGCGGCGGCAGGAACAGGAGCCGCTCCCCGCCCGCCGCGTCCACCTCGCTGTCGCTGTCGTCCGACGCGCCCGTCACCACCAGCGCGAGCGCCGCACCCGCGCCGCCCAAGCCAAGCCGCGGGAGCCGCGGGAACAGCACCGTCGCCGCGGCAACGTCCGCACACGCCGGGGTGCCGCGCACGGTGCCCATCTGGCGCGCCACGGCGGCAGGGTCCTGCACGAGCTGGAACTTGAAACGCGGCCGCATGAGCTCGGGTGGGCGGTGGATCTGCTCCGGCGCCGGTGGCATGTGTTCGCCAAGCACGCCCGGAGCGCTTGCCTTGTGGAGAATCGAGTCGTTGTCAAACAGCGAGCTGCTCAGCACCAGCTCCTCGTAGCTCAGCGGCGCCGTGCTGGATGGGCCCAGCAGCGCCATGTCGCCAAACAGCAGCAGCAGTTGCAGCCGCGGCGCGCCCCCGAGCTTCAAGTCGCGCACAAACGCCAGCAACGCGAGGTTGGTGTTGCTCGAGTGGAGCTGCCGCGACGGCGGCGGCAGCACCGGCACCGCCTCCTCCTCGCTGCGCTCCCGCCGGCGGAAGAGCTTCCACGCCGAGTTGAGAAGCGTGCCGGGAGGGCCGTCCACGTCCCGCCGCGGCAGTCCCAGCGGCAGTCCCAACGGCAGGCTCGACGGCGCGGTCAGCAGCGTGTAGATGCTCTCGTCAAAGATGTCGTACGCGTACGTGCGTGCCAGCGCAGCCATCGGCGCCAACGCATCGGCGCTGAGAAACGGCTCCATCAACAGGTCGTCGGGTGCCTTGGCCAGCCCGGCGGTGGGCACCACGGCAAACCGGCGGAGCACAATCGGCGCCGCTGCCAGAGTGTCGAGGTTCGCACCGCTGCCAAGCATCATCTGGAGACAGTCGTACAGCGTGCGGAGACGCACCTCCACCAACCAGCGCGTGTGGTCGTCTGCCTCAAACTCGTCGGCAATGCCCACCAACCGCCACAAAAGAAGCCGGATGTAGTACAGACGCACGAGCGGCAGCCAGTGGTTGAAGAAGCGGAGCCACTGCCGTGTCAGAAGCACCCAGTGCGCCGCGTTCCACCGCACGCTCTCGCCGTCCGAGTACCCCCAGTCGACAGCGGGCGTGGGCCAGCCACACGCCGTGTCGCGTGGGAACACGCAGTTCGGAAGGTGGTCCCACACGCGGTACACAAATGCAAGCGCGCGGAGCTGGCACTGCACCAGCTCGGTGTCGGCCATGCGTCCGGCGCATGCAAGCCAGAACCGCCACTCGGTGGCAAACTGCGCGTACACCAGTGCCCGGAGCTCCTCCTTCTGGAGAACGTGGTCCGCCAACTCGGCCACAAGGTCGAGCACAACACCGGCCTCGTGTGCGGCGTGCGGTGACACCGTCTGGGCCACCAGCACAAGCACGCGGTCAAAACAGCGCACCACGTCCAGCGTGACGCACACATCCTCGCCCTCGGGGTGCAGGTTGTGCACCACGTCGCGCACCACCAGCCAGATCTTGAGGGCTGCGTGGAAGGCGGCGTTGTGGGGCACGGGTGCGCCCCCGCGCGGGTCGGGGTGCACTGCCGCCACCAACGTCTCGCGCACGTGCGCCATCACCACAAGCATGCCGGGGGCAGCCATCATGAGCTGCGGTGCAACCTGCGAGTTCGAGGCGCCGCGCGACAAACACTGCACAAGCACCGCAAGGTAGTGGCGTACAAACAGAGCAAACACGTCCAGCCCGGAGCGCCGCCACTTGAGTGTCCACGGGCCCTGGGGATCGGCAATGCCGGGCACCGGGTGTGGCGGCGGCAGCACGGGGTTGGCGCGCGCCATGCGCTCGCGGGCGCGCTTGGGCGTGCCGGGTGCGAGCTGCAGCGCGTGGAAGCGGCCGAGGTCGCCGAGCATGTGGACAGCAGGCTCCGGGAAGGACGCGGCCGTTTCGAGCTCGCGCGCGGCAGCGTCCAAGTCGCCGGGAACCGTGGGGTAGCACGCGGCGGCAACAGCAGACACGCTGCTCTGCCGGGTGTTGAGGAGGAACAACAACGCGTTCAGGGCGTGCGGAAGGAACCAAAAGGCGTAGGCAAACACCTTGCCGGTGAACGCCAGGTTGGCAAGCGAGAGGTGCTTGGCAAAGCTGAGGCGGGCAATCGCAAAGCTGAGGGTCGCCGCAAGCAAGCGGCGGTACAGGGCCGTGGCGGCAGGGCCGGCGGTGTGCCACTCGGGCGCCGCCACGAGGCGCAGAACACACTCGAGGTAGGCCAGCTTGTCGGTGCTGCTCAAGCGGGGCTGTTTCGGACCCGGTGCGGCGGCCGTGTCGGCGGCCGTAGGCGTCGGGTGGCGCTGCACCTCGGGCAGCAGCGCCACCAACGCGGCGAGAAGCGTGTCCCACCACAGCGCGAGCACGTCGCACGTGGCCTGCTCCAAGAGGCGGCAGTCGGACACGGAGCAGCCGCGGAAACAGTCGGCGTTAGCGCCGCGGGCGTGCGTCCGGAGATAGGCAAGGAGCGTGAGCCGGAGCACGTTGGTCCGGACAACGCCGGCGCTCTTGTGCTGAAACTTGGAGAGGTACACGCGGAGAAGGCGTACCTCGGCCTGGTGGCGGGCGCCGGGACGGACCACCGCGGCCAGCGCCGCCGCCGGAAGCGAGAGGTCCGACGCGGCCAGCCCGGTGCGCTCGCGCCGAAAGAAGCGTGGCATCCGGGAGTAGGGAAGTGGGGGTCTGGGCTGGGCGCGCCCGGGAAGGGGGTTGGCAAGCGAGGGAAGCCGGAGTGTGAAATGGGTCTGTTTGGAAGGGAACTCTGCGCTGCACTGCGAGACGCATGTTCCTGCAGTCGTCCTGCAGCACGGGTAAGCGAGTAGTCGCGTGGGGCCGCGGCGCCGGCGGTCCGGGCAAGCACGCCGCCCCCAGCCACGGGACGCACCGCCCCCCGTCCGCACGCGCGCACCCACACCCGCCACCCCCGTCCGCGCGTGCTCGTAACCCGCCGGCGTTTGGACGCTCCAGATACAGCCGGCTGCAGCCGGCCCGAACGGGCGAGTGCATCACTTGATACGTCATCGCCGCGGGACGTTGCTGCGGGCAGGCTAAATATAGGAGGCCGCGGCGGCGTGGCCGGCGGCGGCGAGCGCGAGCACGACCGCGGCCAGCACGCCCCAGAGCGCGGCCGCCGTGCCGCCGACGCAGAGGGTGCGGTACCGCTGGAGGTAGTGGCGGAGCCCCTCCACGCGCGGCTGGCACACCACGCGCGCCGCGCCCACCGCCACCTCCCGGTTGAACTCCACCGCGAGCACGTCGGCGCGCGGGGTCCAGGCTGCGGCGAGCTCGAGCCGCACCGGCGCCGGTCGCGACCACGCCGGCGGGAGCCAGTCCCGGAGCGCGTACGGCACGACGCCGCCGTGCTGCTGCCGCGCGCCGCACGCCACCACCACGCCGTGCCGCACCGGCTGTGCCGTCCCCGCGGCCGCCGCCGCGAGCGGCCACAGGAGCGGCGCCGTCTCTGCCGCCCCCGCGGCCATGGCGCGCACCGTGTCCGCATCGACGGTCCACGCGCGCATCTCCACCGCGAGGAGGTCCCGCGCCGCCAGCAGCACGCACTCCACGTGTGCCTCGAGCACCACGCTGTACACCACCCCCGCCGTTGCCGCGCGCGCCGCGCCGGCCAACTCCACCACCGCGTACGGGTGCCGCCCGCGGTCGTAGTGGAAGCCCGCGTCGACCGCCACGTCGCCCACCGGCACCAACCGTTCGTACATGTGGCACAGCCGGAGAACCAGCCACGGCACAAGCACCGCAAGCGCCACCGCAAGCGTCGCCGCGTACACCGTGCCCCGCGCCGCGCCCAACACAACGTGCATGCCGATGTTTTATTAGCTGCAGAGATAGATGCCCCGGAGCATGGCCGCGGCGGCGTACACACGCGCCACCTCCACGGCGGTCCACGGCCCGCGGCGCACCGCCGCAACAACGTACGCCGCCTGCTGGAGCACCACGCCGATGTCGCCCACCGGCGGCGTGCGCCCGGGACGGAGCGGCCGGCAGCGCACAAACCTGGCCGGCGTGCGGCTGAAGGGCATGGCGATGCCCGTGGCGCCGCCGGTGTCGTACACAACGCCCCACTCCAGCAGAAGAGCCGCCGTGAGCACGCTCGCGGAGGGCACCGTGCTGCCGCCGAGCACCCGCAGCAGCACCTGCTCCGCGCCGCCTGGCGCCATGAGCCCCGCGTACTTGAAGCGCGCCGCGTAGATCTTGTTCTCGGGCGGGAAGCGCGCCGCGTCGATGTGGAACGGCGCCGCGGTCTTGACCGCCACCACGCTCGCCAGCTCGAGAACGAGCTCCCGCACGAGCGTGTCGCACAACGCCGCCGCCGCGAGCTTCGGGTTGTGCGCGCGGTACAAGACACGCCACAAGCGGCTGTCCACGGTCGGCGCCCGCAGCCGCGCAATGCGCACCTCGCGCGCGGGCGTGTACGGCGTCGAGCCATCGAGCTCGAGAATCGTCTGCGCCGGGAGCCGCGGCGCGCGCTCGCTGGCCTCCACCGGTGCGTACACCAAGGCGTGTGCCTCGTCGGCGGCAGCAGCGAGCTGTGCGAGCTGCTCCGCCGACACCGCGCGCGCGGTGGGCGCGTGCACCGCCACACAGCCCACCACCTCGCGCCGGTCGTGCAGCCAGAAGGGCACCGCCGCGTAGAAACGCACGTGCGGCGCGCCGCACACAAAGGGGTTGCGGCGGAAGCGCCAGTCGGCAAGCGTGTCCTCAACCACAAGCGGGCCCTGCAGCAACACGGCGTGTCCGGCAAACAGCACGCTGCGCGACACCAGCGCCACGCCCCACGCCACCCCGCACATGGTGTGCACGCGCGCCGGCGTGACGAGGGAGATGGCGGCGGCGGGAACGGCCACCAGGAGCGCCGTCTGGCGCACCATGCGGTCGAGCGCGGCCGAGCGCACGCGCCAGGCCGGGAGCGCGTGCGTGTGGGCCGCGGCGGCCGCGCGCAGCACCTCGTTGTACGCCGGCGGTGCCTTGAAGACGCCGCCGGCGGTCTCGGGTGGCGCGGGCACGCACGACAAGTTCCAGGCGCGCCGCAGGTAGGCGTCGGCAAAGTGCGCCAGCGTGAAGGGCACGGGCCCGACAATCTGGTGCGGATGCATGGGGCCACAAAGGCTACACGCGCGGCGAGTTGGTGCTGGAGCCGCCGCGGAGCATGCTGCTGCTTAGCCGCTGGCCGGCGTCTATGCGCCGCTGCAAGCCGGTGCGCATGCGCTCGAGGCTGCCGGTGGAGGCCTCGAACAGCGCCTCGCGGAACGCGGCCACGTCGCGCACCAACGTCTTGAGCACGAGCCGGTGCTCGCGCTCGAGCGTGAGCACGTCGCGCACGCGCACGTCCCAGAGCGGGCGCGGCACCTGGCGGATGAGCCGCGCGCGGAGCTCGCGCTCGGTGGCGGCCGCCTCCTCCTCGAGCGTCTTGCGGAGCTGGGCAAGGCGCGCCTCGCCGCGCGCGCGCACCCGGGCAATCAAGCGCCGCTTGGCAGCGCGGGTGAGGGCCATGGCGCGTGCAGGTGGCGGGATATTGGGCGATGCGCAATGCCGCATCACGTTGGCCACCCTTGTTCATCATGGTGCTCGAGCTGACGATGGTCGTGATCGACAACAGCGAGTACATGCGCAACGGCGACTTCCCGGAGACGCGCTACAAGGCGCAGCTCCAGGCGGTGGAGTATCTCTTCAACGCCAAGACGGGACTGAACCCGGAGAACACGGTGGGGCTTCTTGCGCTGGGCGGCGACGGCCCCGTCGTGCTCAGCACGCTCACGACCGAGTACCCGCGCTTGCTCGAGGGCCTCCACAAGACAAAGGTGGGCGGCAGCGCGCACGTGGTGACGGGCATCCAGGTGGCGGCGTTGGCGTTGAAGAACCGCCAGAACAAGGTGCTGCGGCAGCGCATCGTGGTGTTTGTGGGGCTGCCGGTTACGGAGAGCGACAAGGACTTGGAGCGCTTGGCCAAGAAGATGCGCAAGAACGAGGTGGCAATCGACATCATCAGCTTCGGCGAGGCAGAGGCCAACACGGCCAAGTTGGAGCGCTTCGCCGCGGGCGTCAACAAGCAGGACACGAGCCACCTCGTGACAGTGGCGCCGGGCGGACGGCTGCTTGCGGAGGAGGTGGTGGCGCTGCCGATTGTGAACGACGGCACGCACGGCGAGTTTGGCGGCGGTGCGGACGACTTCTTCGGCGACCCCAACATGGACCCGGAGTTGGCATTGGCGTTGAGAATGAGCTTGGAGGAGGAGCAGGCGCGGCAGTTGCGCGCCGAGCGCGAGCGCGAGCAGCAGGGCGCGGCCTAGCCGGAGGCCGGCCGCCGTCTGGCAATAAATACAATAACTAGCACCTACGCCTCCGCCGGGATGTCGTCGTGGAAGAATCTCCCCTCCAACGTCGGCTTGATCCACTCCTTGCGGATCACAAAGTCGCCGAACGGCTCGCCCTCGTGGCGCTCCAACGCCCACAGCTTGAACATCGGGAGAAGCGTCGCGAGAATCTCCTCCTCCTTGATCAGGTAGCGGTAGATCTTGTTCAACCGCTCGCCGTGGTGGCCGCCGCCCAACATCAAGTTGTACGTGCCCGCCGCCTTGCCGACACACGCCACCTCCGCCACCCACGGCCGCGCGCACCCGTTCGGGCACCCGGTCATCCGCATCACCACGCTGTCGTGGCGCAAGCCGTACTCCTCCAACGCCGTCTCCAACTTGGAGATCAACTGCGGCAAGTACCGCTCCAGCTCCGCCATCGCGAGGCCGCACGTCGGGAACGCCACGCACGCTGCCGACAGGAGCCGGAGCCCGGAAAAGTCCGTGTTGTCCAACTTGTACTCCGCCATGAGCGCACGCACCGCCGCAAGGTGCTCGTCCGGCACGTCCAGAATGAGAATGTGCTGGTTGCCCGTGAGCCGGAAGTTGCCGTAGCCGTGCTCCACCATGTGGCGCCCGATCTTGGCCAACCCCGTCTTCTGCGGCAACGCCACCGTGTCCTCGATCCGCCCGTTCTCGATGAAGCACGTAAAGTGGTTCAACCCGGTCTCGTCCTTGGTCCACCCGAAGTAGTCCACGTTCAGCGTGATCTTGAACTCCCGCTCCGGCGCAAACTGCTTGCCCCAGTACTCCTCCACCTTCTGCTTGAACTCCGCAACCCCCAACGTGTCGATCGTGTACTTCAACCGCGCGTGCTTGCGGTTCGTCCGGTCGCCAAAGTCGCGCTGCACAAGCATGATCTTCTCGCACGCAACGTGCACCTCCGACGCCGGCACGTAGCCCATCATCAGGCCAAGACGCGGGTACGTCTTCTTGTTGTTGTGCGTCGAGCCCATGCCGCCGCCTGCAAGCACGTTGTAGCCCTCCACCTCGTCCTGCTCGTTCACAATCGCAATGAGCCCAATGTCGTGCGCGTACGCATCCACGTCGTTGTACGGCGGCACCGTGATGACAATCTTGAACTTGCGCGGGAGGTACAAGTTCGTGTACATCGGCTCCACGTCCACGAGCCCGTCGCCCGCCACAAGCGTCTTCTTCTTGCGCGGCCCCTCCTCGCGCTTCTCCCACACCGCCGGGTCCACCCCGGCCTTCGCATCCGTCGCGTCGTTGCCCTCGAGCCAGATCTCGTAGTACGACGTCGTCTGCGGGAGAAGATACTCCAGCAACAACTTGCCCTGCTCCATGATCTGCGTGTGCACCTTGCGGTTGTGCGGCAACGCCAGCACCATCACGTTCCGGTTCACATCACCGCACGCCGCAAGCGTGTCCATCAACGCCGAGTTCATCCCGCGGATCGCCGGCTTCAAGTCGTGCTTCACAACACCGTGGAGCTGGAATGTCGCACGCGTCGTCAACTTCAACGTCCCGTTGCCGCGCGTGTCCGCCAACTGGTCCATCTTCAAGTACTGCAACGGCAGCGCCACGCCGCCGGGCAACCGCACGCGCACCATGAACGCGTACGCCGGCTCCAACCCCTGCGCCTTGCGCTGGTCCCGAATGTCGCGGTCGTCCTGCATGTAGATGCCGTGGAACTTGGTCAACTGCTGGTCCACCGCCGAGATCGCGCCCGTCAGCTCGTCCTGCAACCCCTCCACAATCGTGCCGCGGAGGAAGTCCAGCCCGAGCTTCATGTCCTCGTTCGTGATCGGCTTCGGCTCCTCCGCGCCGGCAACGCTGCCCACGCCCAAGCCCTCCCACAACTGCGGCAACCACGCCTCCAACCCGGTCTTGAAGCCGTCCGCGTCCTGGTCGTCGCCGAGCCCCATCGGCGCAAGCTCCTGCGCCCCAAAGAGCTGGAGACGCGCCCACAAGTCCTTCGCCGGCTTGTTGTAGTAGTGCGCGTCCTGCGCACGCGGCCAGTACTGCAGGTCGCCCATGCCAAACACCGACACCTTGCACGTGGCAAGGTCGTAGTCCAACAGCCCGCGAAGCGCGTCCCAGAGCGCCTTGCCGTTCTGCGGGAACTCGCCCTGGCCGCCCGTCGACGTGACAAACACGATGTTCTCGATCTGCGACAAGTCCTCGTCCACCAACAGGTCCATGGCCACCACCGTTGCCTTCAAGCCGCGCGCGCTCGCCTGGCGCCCCACGCGCCGTGCCACGCCCTCGGCCTGTCCGCCGTCGGACGCGAACGCCACCGTCACCGGCGGCCCGCTCAAGCCCGCAAGCAACAGCGCGTATGCCTCCTTGGCCTTGGCCTCCTGTGCCTGCTTCACGCGGTGCACCTGCAGCCCCTGCTCCAAGTTGCGGGCCAACTGCGGGTCGCGCGCCGCAAGAAGCGACAACTGGTTCTCGCGCTCAAGGAACTGCTTGAGCTCGTTGCGCAACAGCGACAGATCAAGCTGGAACTGCGCACTCGCGTCTGCCAACGTGGGGTTGTAGCGGTAAAGCGGCCAGTAGCCCGAGTCCACCGCACGCTTCGTCTCCTGCAACACGGCAAGCGTGTCGTCGAGCTCGCTGCGGTACGGGAGGTACGCCAACACCACCGCGGGCCCATCAAACTGCTCCGCCTCCGCAAGCGCCTGGAGCACCTGCGTGTAGCTCGCATACACCGCCACCAGCGCCACGTAGCACGCGCCGCTATTCATGGCGTAGAGGCCAATGTCCTTCTTGCGGAAGGCGGACTTGGCCAGCTGCGGCTCCAGCTCCACCACGAGCATGCGCACCTTCTTGCCCAGGGTGATGACGTGGTGCACGCCCAGGGCGCCCAAGTCGTACGCCCACAGGTCGCTGCCCACAAGCCACAGCAGCTTGGGCGTGAGCAAGTGGCTCAACTCCGCAAGCCCGCGGCCGGCCGGCAGCGAGTCCGCCTGGAGAAACCACCGGATCTGCGTCACCCCCTCGCCCGTCACGAGCCACTGGCTGAGACGGCGCGCGAGCTCATACTTCTCGGGCGTGTTGAGGCTCTCCGGGTGCGCCACCACGTGCTGCACACGCGCCAACAACTCGCTGCGCAACTCCTCCTCGCGGAGGAACTTGCCAAAGCCATACTCGGGCGACGTGCCCACCGTCAGTTTGTCGCTCGCATTGAGGATCTGGAGCGTCTCGGCGCTCACCGTGTGGCGCAACATCTGGAGGTACGCCTCCTCCAAGCTCGCGACGTTCGCAGCGCGCGCAGCACCAGCCTTGGTGGGCTTGGCGGGCGCGGCGGTTGCGGCGGTCGGGCCGACGTGCACGTTCTGGAGCGACAGCTTGGCGGCCGCAAGAACCGACGACGCGGCAACGGTGCCGTCGGCCTTGGGCAGCACGGTCGCGGCCACCACCAGCAGAACCTTGCGGTCGCTGAGCGCCTGGGTGTGCTGCACAACGTCGAGAAGGAGCGGGGCAAAGTGCTGGTGGGCAGCGCCCGTCACCTCGACGACAACAATACGCGTCACCAGCGGCGGGAGCTCCAGAAGAAGCGCTGCGTGCGGGAACGGCTGGTACACGTTGATGCGCACAGCCGCCACCTTCAGCTGCTTGAGCGCGGCGGTGAAGCCGGCAGGCGGCTCGCCAAGCACGACAACAGCGTCGGTGGCCAGGCGCACGCTCACAAGCGTGGAGACGGCGGCGAGGGCGGTGCCGGAGACAGCCTTGGCAGTGAAGACGCTGGCGGGCTCCTCGGGCGTGGCGGCAAGATACTTCTGGAGCAGCTCGCCGCCGACGAGGGCGACGCTGTCGTCGCTGGGGATGACAAAGTGGAGCACCAACTTGCCGCTGGCGGCGGCGTAGAGGTGCGCCGCGGCGGCCACGTCCTGGGTCTCGCGGGCCGAGTACAGCACGACAATAGGCACGCCCAAGTCGCGGAGCAGGGTGACGGACGAAACGTCGCCGGCGGCAGCGACGGCGTGGACGACGACGGCGTGCAGCAGCAAGGCGGCAAGGTGGGGCAAGCCGCGGAAGAGGGCGGCCGCCAGGGTGCACACGGTGGTGGGTGCGGCGCCAGCGTCAGCCGCACCGATCTCCGCCGCAACGAACGCCAACGGGTCGTTGGGCTCGAGCAAGCGCTCGGCGTTGGCCACGGCGGCCGCCATGGGCAGCACCGCCAGCTTGCCGGCCACCGTCACGAACCGACGGCCCGGAGCGGTGTTGACGACATAGCCCAAGGCCTGGAGTTGGGTCGCCATGTGTGGAGCAGAGAGATTCGGGAGGAAGTGTGGCTGGTGGGCCAGATATATAGCGGGGCAGCTGTGGCGCCCGCGACTGCTGTGGCTGATGCATGGGGCTGGTGCGGCCAATGCTGTCATATCACGTGCAATGAGGGTAATGAGAGAGGGCGGGGTGTGATTGGCTGTGGACGCGGCGGGCAGCAGCGGGCAGCGGGCCGGAAGCGGGCCGGGAGCTGGTCGGGAGCAGGACGTGTATTGGGCTACGGGTTAGTATCGGAGCGGGAGGCGGTCAGTGTAACTATGACAAGTCACCCGTCACTGCCCCCGGACTTGCCACGGCCAAAACGGCCGTGATCCGGAGGCTCCAAACGGTGTAGATGGTTTTCATCATCCAGCCCCGGGTGCGTACCTTCTGCGGGCGGCGGCGGGCACTCGGCAGCGGGCGCTCGGCGGCGGACACGCACCGACAGGCACGCGCACGCCGACGAGCGCCGCAAGCACGCAACAAGCACCGCGCTGTGGAGCACGCAACCGCCGCACCGCGCCGCGAAAAACCCGCCGGGCACGCACGCAGAGCCCCCGCGCACGTCACCTGACCGCCAGCAGTCACAGTGGGCGTGCCCGCACCGCCTGCATCGCCCACGCACCACACTGAAAAAAAAGCGCCGCGTTCTCTCTGCTCCCTCCACACTCTCCAAATGGCCGCCCAGAAGTCCGTTGTGACCCGCGAGTACACCATCAACTTGCACAAGAGACTCCACGGCGTGAGCTTCAAGCAGAGAGCTCCCCGCGCCGTGAAGGAGATCAAGAAGTTTGCCAAGTTGCACATGGGCACCTCCGACGTGCGCGTGGACCCCAAGCTCAACGTGGAGTTGTGGAAGCGCGGCATCCAGGGCGTTCCGTTCAGATTGCGCATCCGTGTGTCCCGCAAGTTGAACGACGAGGAGGACGCCAAGGAGAAGATGTACTCCTACGTCCAGCCCGTGTTGGTGGCCTCTGCCAAGGGCCTCCACACCACCGTCGTGGAGGACGAGGAGTAACGGTTGTAATGCTGAAGCGGCGAGTGTTACGTAGCTATCCAAATGTCAAGGAACATCAGTACCACGTGGCTGCGCCCATGACTCACCAAGACGTGCTTCCCACACCCCTGCTCCTCCCATGTCCGTCAACATTGCCATCATCGGGACCGGCGTCGTCGGCGCCGCCTTCGTCAACCAGGTCAAGGCCCTCAAGTCCGCCGTCAAGTACAACGTCGTGTACCTTGCCCGCCTGAAGACCGCCCTCGTCTCCTCCGACTTTGCGCCCCTCAGCCTCGCCTCGTGGGAGCTGGACCTCCTGGCCGCCACCACCGCCCCGCTCGCCTTGCCCGAGCTCGCTGCCTGGTTGCGCAAGAGCCCCGCCCCCGCCATTGTCGTCGACAACACCAGCAACGAGACCGTTGCCCTGTTCCTCCCCACCTTCCTCGAGCACGGCATCCTGGTGGCCACCCCCAACAAGAAGGCCTTCTCCCTGTCCTACGCCGACTGGGAGGCCCTCTTCCCCGCCGCTCCCGCCCCCGGCCGCGGCTTGGTCTACCACGAGGCCACCGTCGGCGCCGGCTTGCCCATCATCTCCACCGTCAAGGACCTCGTTGCCACCGGCGACGAGATCGAGCTGATCGAGGGCATCTTCAGCGGCACCCTCCTGTACCTCTTCAACGAGTTCCTGGTCCAGGACGGCAAGCCCGTTGCCTTCTCCGAGGTCGTCAAGGTTGCCAAGCTGCTCGGCTACACCGAGCCCGACCCGAGAGACGACTTGAACGGCTTGGATGTCGCCCGCAAGGTCACCATCCTCGCCCGCTTGGCCGGCCTCAAGGTCCAGCTGCCCACGCTGTTCCCCGTCGACCTGCTCATCCCCGCTCCGCTCGAGCTGGTGGCCCTGGCCGACGAGTTCATGGACAAGTTGCCCCTCTACGACGGCCAGATCGCCGCCCAGAACAAGGAGGCCGCCGCCGCCGGCAAGGTGTTGCGCTTCGTCGGCAGCGTCGACGTGGCCGCCGGCAAGGTGCTGGTCGGCATCAACCAGTACCCCTTCGACCACCCCTTCGCCGCCCTCAAGGGCAGCGACAACGTCATTGCCATCAAGACCAAGCGCTACCCGAACCCGTTGATTGTCCAGGGCGCCGGGGCCGGCGCCGACGTCACGGCCGCCGGTGTTCTTGCCGACGTGCTCAAGATCGGCGACAGAGTGGCCAAGTTGTAGGAATCGTCGCTACACAACCTCCACCGGGATTGCCCAGTGCGCCTCCGCCTCCGCATACACCTCGGCGAGCACCACCGGGTTGTTGCACACGCGCGCAAACGCCTCCATCACCGCCTGCGCGTCCAACGCCCCCAGCGGCTTGGTGCTCCGCACCCCCTCCGCCGTCTGTCCCAGGAACAGCGCGTTCACGCGCGCAATGTACCGGTTGTTGGGCGCGAGAAACAACTCCCCCGAGTCGAGCACCTCCGCGAGGTACGCCCCCAGCTGGTGCACAAACTGCATGTGCCGGAACAGCGGCGACCCCCATGTGTACTTGACCGTGAGTCCGCCCCGCGCAAAGAAGCTCGTGTCGCGGTTGTCCAAGATGAAGCCGTGCTGCTCGAGGAGAAACATGTGGAAGTAGAACCGGTTCTCCGCCACAATCTCCCGCGCCGCCGCCAGCGTGAGCGTCCACGGGCTGAGCGCAAGCCCAAGCGTCACGTGGGAGTGGAACGGGGTTGCCTGGGCCACCGCCGTCGCCTCGCGCCACGGCACCTCCGCAAGCCGGAGCCCGTACCGCTCGCACATCCGGCTCCAGTGCAGCACCGTGTCGTCAATCAACTTGGGCGTCGTCACGCTCCACTCGAGTCGGATGTGGAAGCAGTGCTCTGGGTTGTGCACCCGGTCGTAGTGCACCCGCACCACCTCCGCCTTGAACAGCTTCCGCCCCGCGTCGCAGTTGTAGTTGATCACCCCCGAGAGCTCCACCTCTGCCGGCGGCGCTGCCGCCGGCTTCTCCTCCACCTCTTCCGCCGCCGCGTCCTCCGCCCGCGCTCCCTTCATGTAGTAAAAGTAGTGCCCGTCAAGGAACCCGTGCCGGCTCGTGACGTGGATCAACACCCCTTGCTCCAACAAGCGTGCGCCGTACGCCACCGCCTGCTCCCGCGTCTCCACATCGTCAAGCCGCTCCACCAACCACGTCACCAAGTCCGACCCCACCATGCAGTCGCGGTGAAGCATAAAGTGCCACCGCCGGTCCAGGAACGCCACGCCCTGCGGCACCGGCCGCCGAATCTCGCTCACAACCTGCAGCACCGGCGACCCCGTGCTGAGCCGCCCGCGCCCGCCCGTGAACAACAGATGCTCCGGCTTGTGCACCCCGCTGCTGCTCCAGTCGATCGACGCCGCGTGCTGGCTCAAGAAGCTGTACAAGTTGCCCGTGTAAAAGTAGATCTCCGGCGGCGGTGCGTTGGCATCGTGCCCCTCGCCCCCGCGCACCCGGCCACGGTGGATCGTCTCCATGAGCTTCTGCAAGCCCTCCAACCGCACCTCCTCCTGGTTGAGCGTCCCGTCGTCTCCCAACTCCCCGGTCTTTTTGATGCCCTGCAGCACGTCGCGCGGCACCAACACAAGCTTGAGCCAGTTGGCAACGTGCTTGTTCGCATCCACCAGCTGCTCCTCGCTTCCCGCCGCTAGCGTCGAGTCGATCTGGTTCCACTTGGCCACCGCCGGCTGCAACTGGACCGCGTCAAGCATCGCTGCCGTATACTGCTGTGCGTACCGCGTCCGGATCAACGGCGTGTAGGCTGGGAGCTGTGTGCTCGGCGGCACAACCTCTGCAACCTCGGTCTCCTGCTCCCCCGCCGGTCTTTCTCCCACCTCCTGCTTCACCCGGATCTGCACGTTGATCGACCCGCTCGGCTCCCACACCAACCGGTGCACCAGCAGCCCGTACGAGAGATACATCACCGCGCCATACACGCTCACGGTCCGCGGGAGGTATTGCACGAGCGCGCCGCCGTTGCCGCCGGTCGGCAACTCCGCCTCCACCCGCTCCACCGTCGGCCCCACGCAGATCTGGAACCCACGCTCGAGCCGCGCGTACACCATCAGCCGAAAGAGGTCGCGCGGCGTGCCTCCGTTGAGCAGGTCGCCGCTGGTCATCAAGTCGTACTGCTGGAGTGTGAACCGTGCCTGCAAGTCCAGGAGCAGCGGGAACACCGGGGTTGTGAGCGGCAAGGCTGCCGGGGTTGTGAGCAGCCGCCACCGCATCGACCGCCGCATGTGCCGCCGCATCAGCGCCACCACGTTCATCCACCGTCCATACAGCACCAGCCCGAGCTCCAACCCCGAGAGGTCTTTGAACGGGTGCAACACCTCTGTCCAGAGCACCAGCGACGGAATCGTGTGGGCCACCATGTCGCGCGTCCTGTGCAACTTCTTGGAAAGCTTCAGGCGCCGCGAGTCCGAGCGCGGCTCGCCGGAGCTTTGGCGCCGGAGCTCGGGACTGCCTCGCCGGATCCGCATGAGCGGGGACTTGGTTCGCGGCGGCTCGATCACCGGCGGCAACACCCGCGCCGGCTCGTCCAGTACGCCAGAGGATGCCTCCGACAAGACCGTGCTGCCTGCCACCAGCGTGCCGGCTTCGCCCCCCGCCGGCTCCGCGGGCTTGGGCGCCCCGCCACCGGGGAGAATCGACAACGCGGAGTGGAGGAGCGAGCGGATGCGCGGCTGGGTCATCTCCTTCAACCGCAGCTCCACCTGCGCCTGCGGAATGCTGAGGGTCGCCAGGCCCTTGACGTCTGTCTTTTCGGCCAGAAGCGCAGCCAGGGCGGTGCTGGTGTCGGCCATCACAAACGTTGTCAGGGTCACAGGGTCCCCCGGAAGACCCGCGCCGGAGTGGCCGTACATCATCAGCCGAATCAGGTTCATGCGCCGCGGGCCCAGCAGCTTGGCAGCGGCGGAGAACACCAATGTCTGCGGCGTGGACTGCAGCAGGCCCGGTGCCAGCAGAAGCAGGCGGCTCTTGTCGTGCGGCCGGAACACAGCGCCGTCGTAGTGCTCCATGAGCCTCAGCACGTCCTCCGGAACAGCCACGTGCCCGTCGCGGGTGAGGGGCTTCAACGGCGCAATGGTCAACGCGCTCGTGTCGTTCTCCATCACGCCCATCATCTGCAACTCGTACATCTTGCAGCGCGGTCGCCAGCGCGTGCTCACCTCGGGCGCCCACGGGTCGCGCCAGTACAGGATGTCGGCCCACAGCGGAATGGCGTACCGGAGAGTGCCGCTGGCGTCGAGGAAGCGGAACAACGGCAGGGCGTGGAGCGGCGGCGGCAGGATCAGCACAATGTCCACCATGGCGTCGAGCCGTGCCATCTTGTCGCTCGTCACTGCAAAGAGCTGCGGGTCCACGTCGTACAAGCCCGTGCCGGCGGTGATGACGACAAAGTGGGTGTTGGTGTAGCGGAGATCGGGGTCCAGCGCCGCATCCACCATGCCGGCGGCTGCCATGTTGATGGCCTCCAACACGTTGCCCTGTACGGCCGGAAGAAACTTGCCCTTGGAAATGTACAGCGGCAGCCGGTCGGTGCTGTCCAGGTCGGTGCTGAGCAACACCTCCTTCATGAAGCCGGCAAACGCGGCGCGCAAGTGGGACATGATGTCGGTCCAGTGGATCACGTTCACCTGGTCCACCACGACGCGGTAGTAGTCCTGTCGCTCAGGGATCAACTCGCCGAGCTTCACCAGCGCCCACGGCTTGGTGCCCACGTCAACACTGCTGAACAAGACGATGGTGATGACGTGGTGCGTGCCGTGCCCTTGCCACTGCTTGAAGAGCGACGGGAACACGGCGTTGATCAACTTGTGGAACATGATCTCGCCGCTCTCCTCAAAGTGCCACATCTCCCGCAGCGTCTGCACCATGAAGGTGAGGCGGGCCAGTGCCGAGCGAAACACCACCTTGGTGTTCTTGCCCACCAACGCCAGAAACGCGCGCTTGCCGTGGCAGTACACGCCGTCAATCACGCACCGAACTGCGTCGACAAGCACCGTCTTCTGGCCGCGGTACACGCACTGGCCCTGGAGCATCAGCAGAAAGTGCCACATGTCGCCCCGCGCAAGGTGCACGTCGCGGACGTACACCTCCACGAGGTCTGCCTCCACCTCGCTGGGCTGGTGAACCCGCACAATCACAGGGCTGCGTGCACTGATGCCAAGGAGCCGTGCAAGCGGGTCCTGCTGCACCAGCACCTGTGCGTTGTTCAACAGCGCGAGCTTGGCGCGGTGGGCCTCTCGCACCCGGAAACAGAGACGGTTCTCCGCGCCGACAAGCTTTTCCACGGAGGCAATGTCGCCGTCTTTGGCGTTGGGGAGGAGCAGAATGTCCACCATGGCGTCCTCGGGCGCCGTGCGCGGGTCGTGGAACCAGGCATTGAGCTGCACCTCCGCGGGCGCCAGGCCGGCGGCGGACGGCGCCGTCTCGGTCGTCTCTGTCGGGGTGCCGACGGCCGACCCGTTGCGCCCCCGCAGCTCGCGCTGCCGTCGCATCTCCATTCCCGTCGTCTCCACCCGCGTCTGGCGCTGTCCGTTGCTGAGGGTGAGCGTGCCCTGCGGAATGCCGATCAGCGTGCTCGGCTGGGCGGGCGGCGGCTTGCGCGGGTTCGCAGCCTTGCGGAGCGTGAGCAGCTTCTTTTTCGGCCCCATGTTGCCCTCGTGCGCCGCGGTGTGTGGGGGACGGGCGCTCTGCTGCGACAGATGCTGGGCGGCACGGGCGCTCTGCAGACGATTATCTGCGGGGCAGCGCCACAACATTTGCGATGTCGCTGCATGGACGGGCTTTCTCGCGACATTGGCCAGCGGGTGCCGGCGGCGGCCTTGGCGCTTCCGGCGGTGCTTGAGCAGACGGAGGTGGTGGCAGCAGCACGGCGGGCGGCGGTCCACAACCCGCACTACGCCCGCACGGTGCTCCGGCGCGCCGTGGCGGCCTTGGAGGCTGCTGGCACCGAGGTGGACGAGGACTTGTACGAGGCCTACTGTGCGCTCCTCTCGGCCGTGCCGCTCGGGGCCCAGGACACGGACGTGGTGGAGTACGTGGTGGGAGCGCCGGGGCAGGTGGTGGCAGTGCGGGAGCGGCCGCAGCTCATTTCCGGCTACGGCACCACCGGGTTGCGCACGTGGGAGGCCGCGAGCTACCTTGCGCGGTGGTTGGTGGGCGGGCGTGGGTGGCGCGAGGGCGTGCGCACGGTGGTGGAGCTCGGCACCGGCACGGGGCTCGTGGGGACGGCAATCGCACGCTACGTCGGGCTGGTGGAGCGCGTTGTGGTGACGGACGGCGACCTGAACGTGGTGGAGACGGCCCACGACACGATGCGGCGCAACGGCGTGGCGGACGAGCGGTTCGGCGCACGGACCCTCTGGTGGGGGCGGGACGCGGTGCCGGCGTGCGACGTGGTGGTGGCGGCGGACGTGACGTACGACGCGACGGTGGTGGCGCTGTTGCTCGAGACGGTCGAGCTGGCGTTTGCAGCGGGTGCTCGGGCGGCGTACATTGCCGCCACGATCCGCAACGAGGACACGATTGCGGCGTGGGAAGCGGTGCTCGCGGACCGCGTGGTGTGGAGCGTGGCAAGCGTGTGCAGCAGTCCGGCCGCCACCGGGTTCTACTACCCGCCGGGCACCCCGGAGATCCGCGTGTACCGGCTCGTGCCGCCGGCGTGAGGCCCGGGCGGTCGTTGTCGGGTGCACCAGATTATGCAGCATATTGTGGCCTAGTCGTAGTCCTCCTCGTCCTCGTCCAACTCGGTGGGCAGATGCAACCGGAGACCCGGCGTGGGCATCATCAGCTTCTTCTTCTCCTCCTTCTCGCGCTCGTGCTTGATGCTGGCAAACTCACGCAACCCCCAGATGCCCACGCAAAAGGTCAAGGCGATGAACAACAAGCCGCGCTTGATCAAGTCCCAGCGGAGCTGCAGAATGTCGCTCTTGATGCTCAGGTTCACGTTCGTCAGGATCCGGTCCTTGATGTTGTGGATGTGTTCCAGCCGCTCCTCGTGGCGAAGCTGGTTCTCCAGCCGGAGCTCCGTGAGCGCCACCTGCGAGTCGCTCACATGGTCCATCACCATGAGGTTGCCCTGCAGCTTCTGCACCATCAAGTGCTTGGTGTAGATGTCCAACTCGTGGTAGAAGGTGCGCTCGAAGTCGCGCCGCCGCCGGATCGTGTCCGTGCGGAGGCCCAGCGCGAGCGCGCCGTATGCCGCGTCAAACTCGGCGAGCCGCGTCGGCACCACCCGTGAGAGGAGATCCTGGTAGAGGTGCTCGTCCACAAGGGCACACACACGCTCCACCACTGCGGCGGCGGCAGCGGCGTCAAAGCCCGCGGCCACGAGCCGCTGCACCTCGGCGTCGTGGCTGATGGCCAGCAGCGAAGGGAGGCGCTCGACAATGCGGCGGGCCCACTCGCGCTGCGGCAGCGGCGTGGCACCATTGGCGGTCTCGGCCCCAGTCGTCTCCTCGTCGGTGTTGGCAACCGGCACGCCGGACACGGTGCCGGGGGTGGGACGCAAGCCAAAGAGGCTGGTCATGGAGCCAAGAAACGTGGCGGGCGCGGGCGTCGTGGCATCGGGCACGTCGGGTGCCTCGGAGGAGTCGGCCGCGTCGCCGACAGGCTTGGGCGGCGCGCGGTCTCGTCGCCGCGAGTACCAGTAGTGGCGGGCGAGCGCGGGGCGGAGTCTGACGGCGCGATGTAGGAGAAGCATGAGATGAGAAATGCGGGCCTGCGCACGGGCCGGACAGCTTGCCCGGGAGCCCCGCGGGGGGTCTCACGAGGAGCCAGACCCAAACCAGGCGGCCCGGGCGCTACAATTGGCAGTCTGTACCACGTTCATTCTATGGCTTGGCGAAGGCGTGGATGAAGGGGCGTGGGCGCGCGGCCGGGCCCAGACGCAACAGCACGACCAGCGCCCCGCGGAAGCACATCGCGCGCTTACAACTCCTTGGGCTTCTCGCCACGGGCAAAGCGCGGGTGCTTGGGGTGGTTGATGAACTCGTCGGTGTTGCCGCTGGCATCCTTGAGGACGGTGGTAAGGTAGGCGGTGATGGCCATGCCCGTGAGGAAGGGCCAGTACACCTTGGCAAGGGGAGTCGGGTACGACTTGAGGGCGAACACCTTGAACGGGTTGAGCGACATGAGGAGGAGGTGGAGGTGTCGGGGATTTTCGCGGGCGAACGTCATTGGTGGACGCTGCGTGTAGGAGAACACGGTGCGGGCACGTCGCGCTGTGTGCAGGAGGGCTTGTGTCTATGGCGGTCGGGCGCGGCTACGCGGCGGCGACGCGGTGGTCGAGCTGTTGGTTCACGGACAACAAGACGGACGCGTCGGCCAAGTGCTGGACGGCGGGGAGGAGCTCGAGGCGCGCGGTTTCGGCCTGCTCGGTCCACAAGCCGCTCTTGCGCACCACATCGGCCGGCGGCACGGTGGCGCGGCCGTACTTGAAGACGTACTTGGTGAGCACGACGCAGTGCACCACCTGGTTGCCGGGGCCCAGCACAAACGTCAGCACCACGTACAACCACTTGTCGTCCCACGACACGACGCGCAGGATGATCTGGTAGCGCTGGAACACCTTGATCTCCTTGCGGAAGTGCAGCTCGAGCAGCGCGACCGGAACGTGGGGCCAGTCCTTGGAGGCAAAGAGCGCCCACCGGCCGGGCCGCTCGCACAGGAAAAAGTACGGCTGGAACACCTCCGACACGAGCGCCAACCGCGCGTGGTCCAAATCGCTAAAGTACGTCAGGTTCAGCTTGTGGAGAAGCACGTCAATGTCCATGGGCGCGCAGTAGGTGCGCACAACGGTGGGGTGGAACACCGCAAGCGGCGAGGCGCGCCACGGCGCCGCGGCGCGCTCGGCGACGGGAAGCACGTGCTGGAACCAGCGATAGCGCGGGAACACAAGACGGCGGAAGACGGACACGACGAAGCGGAACGACCACATGAGCGGCACGTGCTTGTAGTTGAGCGCCGCAAACGCAGCGACGAGAACACGGAGCCACACGGACGGGGCGCGGAGAGCCATTGCGGAAGAAGGCGGGTGCCGGAGCAGCGCGGCAATTTGGCGCGGCTTTTATCGCGCCGTCCACATGCTTCGTTCTGTGGCATGTGCTATGTACACGGGCTAGAGACCCAACAGCTCGGCCTGCTCGGGGTGCTTGAGGAGGTGTGTGCGCAAGAGGTTGCGTCTCACCAGCTCCTTGGTGACGCTGCCGCGGCCCATGGCCTCCAACACCTGCTGGCTCTTGGTCGGGTCGCGCGCCAAGCGGTCCACGGCGCCGGCGACGCCGCGCTCCACCAGCTCGACCGACTCGCGCAACTGCAGACGCAAGCGCTGCAACTCCGTCTCGAACTGCTCGCCCGACGGCGGCCACAGGGTGATGCCGTGGCGCTGCTTGATCTCCTCCATGCGCGCCAGCTCCTCCTCGGACACCAACAGCCGCGGCTTGACGGCGGTGGCGTACAACCAGCGCAAGTCGGAGGCGAACGCCAGCTCCGCCTCGCGCGCCGCGCGGCGGTCCAAGAACTGCTGGTTGCGGAAGTTGTTTTCGAGCGGGATCAGCTCGCTCGCCATGTCCTGGTACTCGTGGAACTTCAGGTCGAGCGAGCGCTTGATCTGTGCCACCAGGAACGCCTTGCGCGCCAGGAGCTTGCCGGCGTAGATGATGCGGACAATGTCGCCAACGCGGCAGAGGTTGTTCTCGTCGTGGCAGAGGTACTTTTTCAGGTGCGCCGTCTCCTTGCCCATCGCCTTGCTGTACACCATCTGCGACACCTTCACCCCCACCGTCTTGTCGTTCTTGCCCTGGCTCACCACAAGCCCCACAAAGTTCTGCCGCATGAGGATGGGCGGTGGAAAATGTCGCAGCGTCTTCGTCGGTCCCGTGCGCGTCGTGCGCCGCCCGAACCGGTCCGCGCACCTCCCGGCGCATGAGTCAGAGCTTATCGCGGCCGTGCCTCGCTGCTTCTCCATGGCGTTCGACCTCCCGACCCTTCTCCGGCCCAACATTGCCAAGCTCGTGCCGTACCGCTGTGCGCGCGACGACTTCAAGGAGGGCATTCTCCTCGATGCGAACGAGAACACCCACGGCTTTCTGCTCGCGCAGCAGGGCAGTGTGCCCGCCGACGCCCTCGAGCTCAACCGGTACCCCGACCCGCACCAGGAGGTGATGAAGACGCAGATTGCTGCGTTCCGCAACCTCGAGCACGGCGGTGGCAGCCTCGCGGCCGCCAACATGGTGCTCGGCGTCGGTCTGGACGAGAGCATTGACGCCTTGATGCGCGCGTTTGGCACGCCCGGCACCGACAAGGTGTTGGTGTGCCCGCCGACGTACGGCATGTACTCCATCTGCGCCGACGTGAACGACCTCGAGGTGGTCAAGGTGCCGTTGACGACGCCCGACTTCCAGGTCGACGTGGCGGGCGTCGTGGCGGCGGTGCAGGCCGACCCCCGCATCAAGTTGGTGTACGTCACGTCGCCGGGGAACCCCACCGGGAAGCTCGTGGACTGGAAGCAGTGCCTCGAGCCGTTGGTGGAGCAGTGCGCGCGTGTGTGGAACGGCATTGTCGTTGTGGACGAGGCGTACATTGACTTTTGCCCCGCGGGCACGCTGGCGGCGCCGCAGGTGGCGGCCCACCCCAACTTGGTGGTGTTGCAGACCTTGTCCAAGCTGTTTGGGCTCGCGGGAGTGCGCTTGGGCGTGACGTTCGCGCTGGCGGAGATTGCGCGCGTGTTGAACCTGCTCAAGTACCCGTACAACATTCTGGTGATGGCGGCGGACATTGGCGAGCGGGCAACGACGGCGGACGCCATCAAGGGCATGCGGGCGACGGTGGACACGATCAACGCGGAGCGCGCGTGGTTGCTCGAGCAGGTGAGCGCGCTCGACGGCATCGGCGCCAACATCGGCGGGTGCGACGCCAACTTCTTGCTCGTGGCGGTGGAGAACAAGACGGGCGAGCCCGACAACACGGTCGCGGAGGCGGTGTACAGCAAGATGGCGACGGAGCTGCAGGTGGTGGTGCGGTTCCGCGGGCGGGAGGCGAACTGCACGGGCGCGCTCCGGTTGACGGTGGGCACGCACGAGGAAAACAAGGAGTTGGTGCAGGTGCTCGCGGCAACGCTCGCCACGGTGCGCGGGTGAGGGGGCGTTCCGAGGGGCCGGCAACACCTGGGCTTACATGGAACATCGTAGCATAACAGATAGACCGCCCGCTCACTTCTTGCGGCCAAACAAGCCGCGCTTCTTCTTGGCGGCCCCGCCGGTGGCGGCGGGAGGCGCCTGGTAGACGGGCTGCACAAACGCCGGCGTGGCCTGGGCCTGGTTGCCGTACGGGTTGCCGGAGTTGAACAGCGGGAAGTCCTCGTGGAAGCCCCAGCCGAGGCGGGGCGTCTCCAATTGGTCGCGCAACAGCGGGTCGCCGGTGATGCGGTACTCGAAGCCCTTGATGGTGTCGAGCGGGCGCTCGTTGCGCAGCCGCGTGGGGTTCAGCATGTCGGGGGCGTGGATGCGGGTGCCGAAGGCGTCGCGCAACTCGCCGTTCTGCAGCATCGCGGCGTACAGGGCCTGGCGGCCCAACAGCGTGGGCAGGCGGTCAGCGGCCTGTTCGAACGGCTGGGCCTCCAGCACGGCCGAGAGGATGGGGTCGTGCACGTTCGCGGTGTGCATCTTGAGCCGCTCGCTGTCGGCGCGAGTGATCTTGTCCTCGCGGGCGTTGCTCTTGGATCTGAAGACGCCCATGGTGGGGGTGCGGCGGGAAGGAGAGGGGCGGCGGGAAAGAGAGGGGCGGCGGCCAGAAAGAGAGGAGTGAGCCTGGCGTGCGGTGGGACGACTTTTCGAGGTGCGCGTTGGAAGCGGAGCGAGGCTGTGTATATTTGGAACCCGGTGTTGCTGCGACGACAGACTGCAGCTGCATGCGCCGGCCTGCGGGGGCTGCAGATGCCGCTGGTGCGGGAGATCGCAGGCTCCGCGGCGGGCGGCTAGCCCGCACAGAACCCAGACGGGCGGCCGCGGCGACGCAGGGGCAGCGGCCGCGAATGCCGCCGCGTGGCGCCCGGCAGGCGGCTGCGGCAGCACGCGAAGGGGTGGGGGCGCACGGGTGCGTGGATCCTGCACGGCGTGCAGCGCTACGGCTTATTTCGTGGGCCACGTCCGCAGCCAGCCTCGCATAAACCGCGCACACATGCAGCGGCCTTGCGCCAGCCTTGTTGCCAGGGCTGTGGCCGAGGGCAGCAGACGCCGGCGCACGGACAGCAGACGCCGGCACGCGGCCGCGCAGCCGCCCTGCTCACCGCGGCAACGGACGCATCACCTCCTGGTACAACATCTGCTTCAACTCCTCCACGCTCAACTCGTCCTTGCGGCGGTCAAAGTCGAAAAAGTCCTCGGGAATCGGCGGCAGCTCCGGCTCGTCGTCCGAGTCGTGGTACAAGCTCAAGTACGGGTGCAGCAACGCCTCCGCCACCGTGATGCGCTTCTGCGGGTTGAAGGTGAGCAAGCGCTCCATCAAGTCGATCGCCTGCGGGTTCGTCTCGGGCGGGAACAAGGACGCCAACGGCGCCTTCTTGCGGAAGGGTAACGAGCGGATGTACTCGCGCGCGCGCTTCAGCTTGATGTTGTAGTAGTCCTCGCTCGACGGCGTGCCCAACACGTCCATGATGAGCCACAACTGGTTGTGGTAGTCCCGGCCGGGGAACAAGGGCTTGGCCCGTAGCATCTCGGCAAGAATGCAGCCAACGCTCCACACGTCAATGGCGGTGGTGTACTCCTGGAACGTGAGCATGATCTCCGGCGCACGGTACCAGCGCGTCGCGACGTACTCGGTCATGAAGCCAAAGTTGTCCTCCTGCAGCGCCACCAGCCGGGCAAGGCCAAAGTCGCACACCTTCAAGTCGCAGTTCGCGTTCAACAACAAGTTGGACGGCTTCAAGTCGCGGTGGAGCACGCGCGCCGAGTGCATCGCCTTCAACGCGCGGAGCGTCTGGTAGATGAAGTACTGGCAGTGGTCGTCCGTTAGCGTCTGCGTGTGGATCACGCGGTGGAGGTCCGTCTCCATCAACTCCTGCACCACGTAGATCTCGTTGAACAGCTCGTACAGCGCGGGCCGCTGGATGTCCAACACGCTGATGATGTTCTCGTGCTGGAAGTGATTGAGCAACTTGAGCTCGCGCAACGTGCGGAGACACAACATGGCGCGGTCGAACGGCTGGATCTTCTTGATGGCGACGCGCGTCTGCAGCGGGAGGTGCATCGCCAGGCACACCACGCCGTACGCGCCCTCGCCAACCACCTCGAGCACGCGGTAGTGGTCGGACACGTTGAACGCCACGCGTCTGGGAGCCTCCAACAGCATGGGAGATGCGGGGTGCGGGATGCGGGATGCGGGAAGAGCAGGTCAGAGAGCGACGCAGGTCACAGGAAGGCCGCGGGAACGAAGAGAGCGCCGAGAGCAGTGGACACCGGGGCGCGCCAGGCGGGTCAGGCAGAGCAGAGTGGCAGCCTCAGACGTAAGGTTCAGAATGTGCATGCATTCCTGAAACAAAGAATGGGGCTCGCGCCGCCGCGGACGTGTGCCCACCGAAATGCCGATCTCGGCACGTGACGTGACACAAACACGTGCCGCACGTGGCCGCCGTGCCGGCTGCAGCTGGCTCTGCGCGGGGCTGCGCGGACATCCGTTTCCCCGCGCTCGATGTGGTGCGCATGTGCGTGGCGCGGCACATGCAGCCCCACGCCGGCGCCTGCCGCGCGCGGCTGGGGAAACGTGGGGCGAGTGGTCCCGTGCTGGGCCCTGCGTCCGCGCCGGGCCGTGTCCGCGTCCGGGCCGGGCCGCCCACCGCCTGCCGCCGTGCCCGCCGCCCGCGTCCCTGTGCGCCGCTACGCAGAACAACGTCTGTCACATGTGCAGCGAGGTCATTCTTCTTCCCCGCGGCTCCCCGCCCCTCGGCCCCTCGCCGATGAAAAATAACCCGGCCCAGAGCCTCCGGCTGCCCGTTAGACCTAAACCCTTGCTCCCGCCTGCCGCCCCGGCCCCGTCCCGTTGCCCCCTTCTTCCCCGGCGCGCCACCCCTCTCCCTGCAAGCCCCGTCTCGGGAAACTCCGACGCTGTTCCGTCCCATCGCACCCACCCCGCAAACGGTTGCCACGGCCCTCTCCAACGGCCCGTTCTTCCCGATCCGCCCGTCTGGCTCCTCCGTCCCTCCCCCGTCCCTCCCCCGTCCCCCCTCCGTCCTGTCTGCGCGGCCGCCCGCCACCCGCAACCTTATTCATTGAGCCCTCGGCCCGTATTCAGGCGTCTCCGAGCCCGCATTTCAGTCCCCGAGTGACCTCTCTCGTCCCGGCGACTAATTCACCCCCCTCCGCATTATCCCATGCTCCACCAGGGCGTCCACGAGATCACCCCTCTCGCCACCCCGTCCCGCCCCATGTCCCGCAAGCCGCTGGTGTCGGGCCAGCCCAAGCCGCGGCCCCATGTTTGCCCTGTGTGCACGCGCGCCTTCGCTCGCCTCGAGCACCTCAAGCGGCACGAGCGCCTGCACACCAACGAAAAGCCCTTCCCGTGCAGCACCTGTGGCCGTCGCTTTGCCCGCCGCGACTTGGTGTTGCGCCACATGCAAAAGTTGCACCCCGGCGGCGTGGCCCGGCCCGTCCACTCGCTGGCCGCCGACGCCGACGCCGACGGCAGCAACAGTGCCTCCACGCCGGAACAGACACCCGACCACATCCCCGACGGCTCCGCAGACCACCCCCTCCTGACCCTCGGCGACCACGTCTTCAGCCTGGCCGACTTCTACGCTCTGCCGCACGCCGTCGAGTTCCCCCGCCACCACTCCTTCTCCGCAGGCCACATCGACCTGTACACCGCCGGTCTGCAGCCCGGCCTCCAGCACCACGTGCTCCACAGCACCGACGTCGGCTTTGCCACGCCCCAGGTGAATGCCTTCCACCCCGACACATCCTCGAGCTGGAACTCGGGCTTCCACGTGCGCGCGTGGGACGACGGCTTGGCCGAAGACACCCTCGACTTGGGCGTGAGCTCCGACGCCCACCCCCCGGCACACACCTACTCCCCGAACCACTCCATCGACTTGGATGGCTTGGAGCTGTACTTGTTTGACAACGCAGGCCGCGGCAAACGCCACCGCGGCGAGCGCGGCCGTCTGTTTAGCGGTCTGCTTGTCGGCGACAACCAGTTCGATCCGGTGCTGCACCCTCTTGGCGACTCGCGCATCCTGCTGCCCGCCACCATGGCCTCCATGAAGGAGGAGCTCGAGCTCATGCCGCCGCCGTGGCACCCGCCTGCCGGCGCCGCGCTTGCGGGCGACGTGCCGCCTGTCGATCCGCAGCTCTCCCGCGAGCCTCTCTTCGACGGCTCCCAGTTCCATCTCGACCACCCCCACGAGGTCGAGGCCATGTTCCGGCGCCGCCAGTCCGCCTTGTTGGCGCAGAACGGCGCCGTCTCCCCGTCGCCGTGGCAGTACGCAGCCGTGTTCACCGAGCGGATGCGTGCGCTGGTGATGGCACAGCACGGCTTGGCTGAAGACAAGTTCCCCAGCACACGCGACATGAACGGCTACATTGCGCTCTTCTTCCGCGAGTTCGACCGCTACGCCAGCTGCGTGCATCTTCCGCAGCTTGCCGCCCTGTCCGACCCGCCCGAGCCCTTGCTTCTTCTGGTGGCGCTGATCGGCGCGCTCTACTCGTTCCACGCGCGCAACCTGTTCCTCCTCCACCTGCTCTCGCGCACCGCGCTCCATGCCTTCATGGAGCGGCAGACAGAGTTCACCGCCGCCACCATCCCCATGTGGGTGCTCCAGACAAACCTGCTCCAGTTGTTCATGCTCCACTTCAACAACCTGGACGACGTCGTTGCCGACACCCAGCGCCAGCTCGGTGCCATTGCCGAGCTTGTGCGCGCCGTGAAGCTCCACCTCCCCTTCGACCTGGTGTTCCCCGGCGCCCAGCCCACCGGTGTGGTGACCCCCGCCGAGCGCCAGCAGTGTTTTGAGTACTTTGTCGCCGTGCAGCTGCGCGTGCGCTGTGCCCACGCCATCCTCCATCTTGCCATGTTCATTCTGAACAGCTCGGGAAACACCTCGCCGCTCGCAGCGCCGGAGCTCCAGTGCGGCCTGGTGTGCCACATCCAGCTGCTCTGGCGCGCCACCAACGCCTCGGACTTTTGGTTGGCGGCGCAGCAACAGGGCCTCGTGCTCGACTCGCCGTTTGCCGTGCAAGCCTTGGCCGCAGGCGAGCCGTTTGACCAGATCATGAGACCGTTTGCCCACACGGGCGAGTTCCCGCCGGGTCTTCCGCTGCTCGACATGCTGACGCTTCTCCTGATGTTGTCGCAGATTCTGACGAACGTGACACAGGCACGCATGCAGGTGGCCAAGGAGCCCGACGCTCTGGTGCGGGCCACGCGCTGGCGGCTCCAGATGCGGCCGCGTCTCGAGCGCGAGCTCAAGCTGTGGGAACACGTGTTTGTTGCCAACGGCGGCACCGTCACGGTGAACGACTCGACACGTGCGCTCTTCGACCTGCTGCCGCTCACAATGTTGTTGCTCCCGTACTACGCCTTCATCCACCTCAAGTTGTACACCGACATGGCGCCGGTCGCCCTCATGGTGTTCCACAAGAACTGGAGCCGCATGAACACCGCGATGGACGCGTCGTTGATGGACACCGAGTCGCGCCACCGCTGCGGCGACCACGCGCTCCTGATTCTCCAGATGTGGGTCGAACACATCAGCGTGCGCGAGAACCCGCACCAGACGCTGGCGCGCGTCCCCATCCAGTTCCTCTTGTTCCTCCACGCCGCAGTAATGGTGGTGTCCGAGCAGGCGGCGGTGGTGGAGAGCTGGGCGCGTGGCCATCTCCAGCACGCACGCGGCCACGCCCTGCTGGCTCAGGCGCTCCACCCCGCCGACCGCGTGCTCTGGTTGCGGGCGGAGCTGGTGTTGCGGCGCGTGGCGGGCGTGCTCCAGCACGACCAGCCGGGCGAGAAGAGCACGTACCTGGAGTACCTCCGGCGCGAGGCGAACGGCGCGTTGGACATTGCCGCGCTAACGGAGGGGATGGCGGCAGTGGCGGTGGATGCGTCGGCGAACCCGCGGCACCTCGCAGAACAGGTGGCGCGCGTGCGGCTCAGCAGCCGCGCGTTGGCATTGGGCGTGCGCATCCTCGCGGACGCGCCCGTGTGGCCGACGGCCATTATCCACGCGGAGGCGATGAAGGCACGCGCCGTGCACTTGCTTGCGCGCGGCGAGCAGTCCGCGCTTTGCTAATACACAGACCCTGATGAGTGGCTACCGCGTGCATTATCGCGCGTCGGTGCGCCATCACGCGCGCCGGTGCGCCGGATATCCGGCGCAAATCGCCGTGCGCCGGACATTGCCGAGATCACACTCCAGCACGCAACCGCGCTGCATCCACACGCCCACCCCTCTGCACCATGTCTTCCTCTGCGTTGTCTGAGTCTGAGTTCACGAAGGAGATTGTCCTCCGCTACACCGACGTCGTCGGCAAGAAGGTCGGCGGCAAGGTGCTCGCCTTCCTGGACGAGTGGTTTGCGGCGGCCACCAACTTGATCGAGCCCAAGCCGCCGGTGCGCGACGCCACGCGCTTCACGCACGCCGGGGCGTGGTACGACGGCTGGGAGACCCGCCGCCACAACACCGCGCCGTCCGACTGGGTCGAGTTTGCCCTCGGCGTCTCGTCCGCCCGCCTCATTGGCGCCGAGGTGGACACGGCGTTTTTCAACGGCAACCACGCGCCCGCCATCAGCGTGGAGGGCTGCGTGCTTCCCAGCGGCAGCACCGACACCTCGAACGCCGAGTGGGAGACGGTCATCGCCGAGACCGAGTGCGGGCCGCTGCAGCGCCACTTCTTCGTGCGCAAGGACGGCTTGACGGAGAAGGCGTACACGCACGTGCGGTTGCAGATGTACCCGGACGGCGGCATTGCGCGCTTCCGTCTCTACGGCAGCGTTGTGCCCGTGTTCACGGCCGGTTCCGGCGACGTGATCGACACCGCAAGCGTCTTCAACGGCGGCGTTGCGGTGGCGGTGAGCGACCAGCACTTTGGCTCGGCCGACAACCTCGTGCTCCCGGGCCGCGGCCACGACATGAGCGACGGCTGGGAGACGAAGCGCCTGCGCACTCCCGGGCACGTCGACTGGGTCGTGCTCAAGTTGGGCGGGCCCACGACGATCCACAACGTGGTGATCGACACGGCGCACTTCCGCGGCAACTTCCCGCAGTACGTGAACGTGAAGGCGATCGCCAGCGACGACAAGGTGCCTGCCGTGGACGCGCCGTGGGTCGAGATCGTGGCCAACCAAAAGACGGGGCCCGACGCCGAGCACCAGTACGAGGTTGCCGAGCGCAGCCAGAAGTTCACCCACGTGTTGCTCACCATCATCCCCGACGGCGGTGTGAAGCGCGTGCGCGTGAACGGCGTCTTGTAGCCAGTCGGCGCTGCCGGGCCTTAAATAAACACCTCTACAACTTGCCCTTGAACGCGGGCGGCACCATGCCCTCGTACACGCTGCGGAACAAGGTGTCGTCGGGAATGCTGCGCCCGCCAGCCAACCCGCGCGCATCCACCAAGCTCTCCGTCAACTGGTCGATCGAGGTGACGCCCAACAAGCGCATGTTCATGGTGATCTCGTCGCGGAGGATCTTGAACGCCTTGCGCACGCCCGCCTCGCCGTACGTCGACATGGCGTAGAGAAACGGCCGCCCCAAGCCCACGCCCTTGGCCCCGAGACACAACGCCTTGAGAATGTCGCTCCCGCGCCGCACGCCGCCGTCCACGTACACCTCCATCTTGTCTGCAAAGCCGTGGCGCCGCAACACCGGCATCACCTCCAGCAACACCTCCACCGCGCACTTGGCCAGATCGAGCTGCCGGCCGCCGTGGTTCAGCAACACAATGCCGTCCACGCCGTGGCGTGCCGCCGTGAGCGCGTCGTCCACACACTGCACGCCCTTCAACACGATCGGCATCGTCGTGATGCTGCGGAACCACTCAATGTCGCTCCACTGGAGCAGCGTGTCGATGAACGACAGGATCGCCCGCGCCGCCCCCTCCTCGCGCTCGCCCTCGTCGCCCACCTCGCCCTGCACGCTCAGCACCAGCTCGATGTACTTGCTGCGCATGTCCTTCTCGCGGCGGCCCAACTGCGGCGCGTCCACCGTGATGAACAAGCCCTTCACGCCGCGCTCCTCGGCGTGCTGCACCATGCGGCGGCACACTTCGCGGTCCGCGTTGACGTACAACTGGTACCACTGGTCCTGCTCCGGCGCTGCCGCGTCGACAATCTCGTCGAACGAGCACAGCGCCAACGTGGGGATCATCTGGATGCCCTGCTCCGCGGCCGCGGCGCGCGTGAACACCACCTCGCCCTCCGGGTGGCCCAACTTGCCGAGCGCCGTCGCGGTGATGTAGAAGGGCACCAGCGAGTGGCAGCCAAGCATGGTGGTCAGCATGTCGATCGAGCTCACGTCCACCATCACGCGCGGGCTCCACAAGATGCGCTGGTACAGCAAGCGGTTCTCGCGGAGCAGCAACTCGTCGTCCGCTCCCAGCGAGTAGTACGCCCACCCCGTCTTTTCCATCGTGTGGCGCGCCACAAACTCAAAGTCCATGAGGTTGTAGATCTGGCTGAGCGGCGGCATGTTGGCCACGCGTGTCTTGCGCGCCTTCTCCTCCTCGTCGTCCTCCTCTTCCGCCTCCTCCTCCGCCTCCGTGTCCATCTCCACCACGCCCTTGTAGCACTCGGGCGCGAGGTACTTGTCCAACGTGTCCGGCGGGTGGATCGGGTCGAACGCCTTGGTCGCGTCCTTGCCCGCGTACTTCATGATGATGGCGGCACCGCCCGGGTGCTCGTCAATGAACAGCAGCACGTCGTACGCCTTGCCGTGGATCACCACCCAGCAGTCCGCACGGGTGTTGTGGAGCGCAATCTCAGAAGAAGAAACCATTGCAGCCGGGTCGACTCGGACCACCGGAGCGCTCCCGTGATATGTGACGCGGGGAAGCGCGGGGATCCTGCACGCACTCGGACAGAAGCACTTGCCTCCGCCAATCGGCGCTGCCGATTACCAACCCCGCGCCGCCTGCCCCGCGCCCGCCAGCCCCACGCCGCTCGCATGCTGGACCCTGCCCCGGTGTTCGTGTCCATGGGGATGCTCATCCTCGACGAGATCCACTACGTCGACGCGCCCCCGGCCTTCGACGTGCTCGGCGGCGGCGGCACCTTTGCCGCGCTCGGCGCCCGCATTGCCGCGCGCGAGCTGCACGCCGCCGCCGTCGGCTGGATCGTCGACATGGGCACCGACTTCCCCCCCGCCGTCCGCTCCACCATTGCCTCCTGGGGCACCGGCGCCGTCTTCCGCCCCGGCAACCGCCTCACCTCCCGCGGCAAGAACGTCTACGGTCCGAACGAGCACCGTGCATTCGAGTACACCACACCCAAGAAGCGCATCGAGGTTGCCGACTTGGCCGAGCACCCCTGGTTGTTGCGCCTGCGTCTGTTCCACCTCATCTGCTCTGGCGACCGCGCCCACGCCATCTGTCTCGGCATCGCCGACCGCGCCCTCGCCGTAGCCCCTGTCTTCGTGTGGGAGCCCGTGCCCTATGACTGCGTGCCCGTGCGTTGGGACCAGTGCCGCGCCACCCTCGCCCACACCACTGTCTTCACGCCCAACGCAGCCGAGGCCGCCGCGTACTTTGGCGACCCCGAGCCCGCCACACACGCCGCCGTCGAGGCGCTCGCCCGCCGCTTCCTCCCGCACTTGCCTGCGCACGGCGGCGTGGTGCTCCGCTGCGGCGCCGACGGCTGCTACGTCCTCACCGCCACCACCGGCCGCTGGTTCGCCCCGTACCACCGCCACGGCGTGGTGGACCCCACCGGCTGCGGCAACACCTTTGTCGGGGCCTTTGCCGCGGCGTTGGTGCTCTCCGGTTCCTGGGAGACCGCCGCCGTGCACGGCAACATTGCCGCGGGGATTGCCTCCGAGACGGTCGGCATGCCAGCCCTCGAGCCCGGCGACGTGTGGAACGGGGTTTCCATTGACGAGCGGCTTGCCGCCTACCGTCCCTAGCCGCGGCTCCCGGCGTCAGCCCGCCCTGGTCTTGCTCTGCAAGTACTTGTCCATGTACGCGTCGCAGAACGCCTTCACCTTGCCCATCTTCTCCTTCGACATGGCTTCGGGCGGACTCTCGTTGGGCCGCCGCTTCTGCTCCTTGGCCGCCAACACGTGCACAATCTCGCGCGCGCGCTTCTTCAACCCCTCGTGCCCCAACTGCAGCTCGTGCTTGCGGAGCATGTTCGGCACCACCGTCGCAAAGTGCCGCTCCCACAGGTTGTCGGGACGCGACGGCTTCGGGGCGTGAGGCTTGGCCGCCTGCGCCTTGGCTGCCTGCGCCTTGGCCGCGCGCTCCGCAGCCCGCTCGGCCTGCCGCTGCGCCGCCTTGATCGCCTGCTCGACCGCCAACTTGGTCTTATGCCGCTGCTCCTCCACCTGCTCCCTCTCGAGCCGCTGGCGCTCCTTCACATCCCGGAGAGTCTGCTCGTGTTCGCGGCTCCGCGGCAGCCGGTCCCCGCGCTTCTCCCACTTGGCCTTTTTGGTCTTGCTCGGCAACTCCCACTGCGTCTCGTTCGTGGTGCGGTTGTAGAAGTACACCTTGCCGTTGGTCTCGTCCACGGCACACTCCCAGCCCGTCGGAAGCGGCACCCCGCGGTACAACAGACGGTTCTTGGGATCCACATCCGGCGTGGAGCCCTTCGACTCGCTGCGGCGCTCGTCACTGCGCCGGTCGTCGTACACGTCGAGCTGCGACGCCGTGCGCTTCGGGATGCGGTACGCCATCTCGAGCAGGCTCCACTCCGCGAGCAACTGCAGTGCGAGCAGCCGCACCGCCGGCAGCGACGCCTCCGTGTCGCAGCGCCTCACCGCGTCCTCGATCCGCGAACTCGAGATCTTGTTGCGCGTCATCCGCGGCCACTTGAGAAGCACCTGGAGGACGTGCTCCACGACCGCCCCGTCCTGCTCCACCAGTCCGTCCTCAAACAGCGTGAGGAGCCGTGCAAACGCCTGGTAGCCGTGCATCCGGATCAACGCCACATGCACGTCCTCCGCCCCCGTGGCGTCAATGCGCTCCACCAACTTGGAGATGATCACCGGTTCCTGCGACCGCATCAACGCCAGCATCACCGCACCCACCAGCGCCGCCTCCTCGATCGGCGCCACCGGCAACTGCCGCACAAACGCCTCGTTCACGTTGCTGTCGAGCTTTTGCTGCTTTTTGGTCTCCTTGTTGGCCTTCAACCACGCCCGCTCCTGCTCGTGCGTCACACCCAACGCCTTGGCGTCCGCGTCCGGCAACAACAACGCCAGGTCTGTCTGTGTCTTGCCGCCAATCTCGCCAATGCAGTTCGGCTCGCCGCAGTAGCACGGCTGCGCCGCCGCGCCGTACCGGTCCACGTTGTAGTTGAACGTCACCTCCTCGCCCTTGCGGATCAACCGGTGCGCAAAGATGCCCATCCGCAACTTCTTGCCCACCACCCACTTGTCCACGTACGCGTTGGGCCGACACAGGTGGTTGCAGAACCGCGCCAACGAGCCCTTCTTGGTTGCGTCGATGAACTCGCCCTTCTGCAACATCATGAAGTAAAAGTGGCGAATCCCCTCCGTGTCGTACTGGCCCATGCGCTTGCGGAACACCTCCTCGCCAATCACCTCGCCAATGTACTCGTACACAAACGTGCCCGCCGCAATGTCGCGGTCCGCGCGGAGTCCGTAGCCCTTTTTCTCGGTCGCAATCACCAGAACCGCCGCGTACTGCCGCTTCTGAAACCGCTGGTTCTGGCATCCGCCCCCGCAGCCGTCACACTCGTCCGTGCACTCAATCAGCGTCAGCCGGTTGATGCATCCCAGGTCTTCGTCGCACGCCTGGTTCTGCTCGCCGTCCCACTCGCCGTGGCACTCGCATGCCATCACCTCCTGCTGGCCGCTCAGGCCCATGCGCGCGTTCGCATACAGGCACTGCGCAAGCACCTTGAACGTGTCCTCCGCCTCCAGCGTCACGTCTGGCGCGTCGAGAAAGAGCTGCGGCGGCAGCCCCGTCTTCTGCGGCGACCCCGTGCGCAGCCGGCTGTCTCCCCGCGGCGTCATGAAGAAACTCGCGTTGGCAAAATGTCGATTATTTGGGTCTCGCCTGCGCCGCTCTATCCCGCAGGCCGCCGCGCCCCGCGCTCCGCGCCCCGCGCCCCCGCGCCGCTACGCCGCCATCTGCGCCATCCGGTCCATGATCTCGTCCACCGCTGTGGCAATCGCGCTGTCGCTGAGTCCCGGCGTCGAGTACACCTCGTCGATGCGCGCAAACATCTGGTCGATTGCCAGCGCCGCCTCGCCGTAGCGGCGCGCCCGGCCTGGCTTGAACACGCGCCGGAGCTCCACGCGCGCCTCGCCGTGGCCCCGCGCCGGGTGAAACCCCGGCAGCGTCACCGGATGGCTGCCCCAGCCGTGCAGCAGCTGGCTCAGCACAAACGCCTCCTTGATCTCCCGCGCTTTGAGCAGCACAATGATCGTGCGCGAGGTGACATGCCGGTAGCCAAACAACAGGTACATCTCGAGGTCCGCCGCCATTGCCTCCGCAATCTGCTGCTCCACCTCGCCTGACGGCCGGCATGCCTGGATCGAAAAGTCCGGGCAGAACTCCGGGAGATATCCAGCCACCGGAAGAAGCGGGGCCTCGCGCGGAGGACGGTGCTTGGTCCGCCACTCCCGGAACAGCACGCCGTCCTTCACAACATCGCTCACCGCCAAGAGCAGGCGCTCCGGGCGGTACTCCATCTTCGGGGCGCCGTCCATGATGAAGCGACACCGCCGGCGCATTGCGCTGCCCACCAGCGGCAGCACCTCACCCACCAGCTCCAACGTCGTTTGCGTGCGATGCACCGGCGGAAGCACCGGCACGTGCAGGCGGATGGCGCCCGGCGAGTCTGCTGCAGGGAGCAGCGGCAGCAACCACGCGTCGCTGTCGTTCGATGGCAGCGGCGTCACGCCGTGCCGCGTGTCCTGCCGCGTGTCCTGCGGCGTACCCCACCGCGAGTCCACAAACGTGCTGTCCGACTGCGGCAACGGCGGCTCCGCCTTGGAGAGCAGAAACTGCAGCCGCCACTTGTCGATGAACAGCGCGCCGTACAGCAGCCGGAACAGCAGCAGCAACAGCAGCAGGAGAAGCTGCACCAGCGACTGCGGCGGCAGCCCGCCGTTGGCCGGCAGGGCTGTCGCGTCCAGCGTGTTTGTCCGCGGCTGGATCACCGGCACCGGCGCCGCGCCGCTGCTCACGCTCAGCTGGATGGGCATTACCGCCAGCCGCGGCTGCACCCAGGCCGACGGCTGACCGCGGCTGAAGGCACGGCTGGCTGTCTCGGCGTGGCGCGGCGGCAGCGGCGTCGCCGTGCGCGATGGCGGAAGGCTGGGGGGGCGGCTCAACACCTGGGTCGTGTCCGGCGGCTGTTCCAGGTACAGCTCGTGTTCCTCCGCCGTCTCGTGGTGCACAATGGCAGTCTTGGTATGAAAAGAGACGGCAGAGACCCCCGGGCGGGACTGCGCCGGCCAGGAGGCCAGCGACGCCTGCCGCATGGGCTCCAGCACCGGAGTGTACTCGGGAAGGAGTCGCAGAAGGATGAAGATGGCCTTCTTGGCCACAAGGGGGTTGGTGCTGGTGATGACAACGCGCACCACCTCCTTGGGCTTGTCGATGGCGTACTCGTGATCCCCAGGCGTCCACGTTGTCGGGAAGTGTTCAAACACTCCGAGCGGCTTGTGCACGAGGCGCTGGCGCACCGGGAGACACGTGGCAAAGAGAGCAGCCATGAACAGCGGGCCGGAGTCTGGGTATTGTGCACGGGCTGCCAACCCCCGGCCGTCCTTGAACTCGAGCCAGTTGACGAGCTCGGTGGTCCACGTGTGTTTGAGCTCGCCGGCAGCGCTCGTGGCAGGCGCCGGCAGCAGCATGTAGCCCGTGAGAAGACGCGGTGCCAGCGCGAGCGTCTGGATCGCCTGGACCACCCGCGTGAACAGCAGGACAATCTCGTGGTCCTGCTGGAGTGCCAGCGGCGGGAAGCGGTGGTGGGTGGCGCCGCGTATGGGCGAGGCGCGGGGGGCGTGCGGGCTCACCGGCGAGCTCGCGGGACTGGGGATGCCCGAGCAAAGCAGCCGGAGCAGGCGGGTGAGCCGCCCGTTCACCACCTCCTCGAGCAGATTGAAAAAGACAATGATCTCCTCCCAGTTGGCGCTCACCACCAGCGCCACGTCGGACACGCGTGCAAGGGGGATGCACACGCCGATGGCGATGCGGAGGTTGGCGGCACACGCGGCGTCGAGCGCGCGCTGGGGCTCGCCGTCGTTGTACACGGAAAAGAGCCGCGTCACGAGCACCAGCGGGCCAGCGGAAGGGCCGGTGTCACTCTGGAGAAGGTGGAGCTTGGTGGTGCGCTCGTGCTCGTGGCTGGACATGCCGCTGCCAAACATGTGGTCGTGCACCTCGTGCACGGAGCCGGAGTCGCCGCCCACGGCGAGGCTGTGGAGGCTGCGCAGGTGGCGGAGCGGCTTGGCAGAGGCGGCGTCGGCAGTGCGGGCGGTGGAGTCGTGGAGCACGACGCGGTCACACAAGGCGTGGGTGTCCTGGGAAATCACCAAGCGGAACAAGCCGGCGTTCATGAGGCGTCCGAGCAGGCGGAGCGGCTGGCGCGTGCCATACAAGATGGCACGAGTGTATGCGTCCTCAAACAGCGTCGTGTCGGGCAGCGCGGTGTGGGGGAGGTGTGCCAACAGCAGCGTGTGCTGTAGGCGCGGGCGCTCCGCGGGTTCGTGGGATCGGAAGAGGCGGCCGAGCATCAAGGCGGCGGCAGACCCGAGAACCCTGGGTTGTTGTCAGGAGGAGCGAGGAGTTGCAGAAACAGAATGCGCCACGGTTCATGCGCGACAGCACTAACGGCGCGCCACACGCAGCGACTACACAACGGCGCGGCCAGCCCCGCGCCCATTAGCCCGCGGCACGCGCGGCGACACGCGCGGCAGCACACGCGGCAGCGGCACACGCGGCGGCCGCGCCCTGCGGCGGCGGGCCGCCACACGCCATTAGCCCCCTAAACAATCACACAGCACAGGTTGGTCTTCTTGGCCTGCTGGTAGAACATGCGCAGCAGGCGCAGCAAGGTCAGAGACTTGTCGACGAGGGTGTCGAGACGCTCGCCGCGCTCCAACATCAGCTCGATGGTCTTGTGCAAGACGATCTTGGTCTCGTCCAACTCCTGCTGCACGCGCATGATGCCGTCGGCCTGGCTCGGGTCCTGGTAGCGCAGGAGGTACGTCTCGAGCTCCGGGTAGGCAAACAGCGCCTGCTTCTCGGCGGCGTTCTTCCACTCGACGGGCGGGTGGAGCGCAAGGTACTCGTCGACAACCTTGTTGAGGAGCGTGAACGCGGGGCGCACCGGGTACTCCTGGTCGGTGATGAGGACGGCGGTGAGACCGTCGACGTGCGTGTACACGTGGCCGGTGAAGTTGCGCTCCTGCACCAGCTGGCGCTGGCCCGCGCTGGTGCGGCCCGCGACCGTCTCGGCAAAAAAGTTCATGAACTCGCTGACGCTGCCCTTCTCAAAGAACAGGAACAGCAGGAGGTCGCGCGCCAGCGTCAACTCCATCACAGGGGCGGCGGATCTGAGGAGCCCGATGTAGTAGAGCTTCATGGAGGAAAAGAGGACAGCGGCGGCGCGGCGGTCGTGTTGCTATCTGCTCCTGCACGCACCGGCGCGCGTCCGCCATGCCGCTCTCCCTCAAGGTGGTGCTCCTCGGCGACTCGCACGTCGGCAAGACGGCGCTCCGCACGCAGCTCGTGCACCACGTGTTCTCGAATGCGTACCGTGCGACCGTGGGCGGCGACTTTCTCACGCTGGAGGTGGCGGTGGTGCACGGCGGCGAGACTGTCGACACGTCGCTCCAGGTGTGGGACACGGCAGGCCAGGAGCGCTTTGATCTGTTGCTGCGCACCTTCTACCGCGGCGCCGACGTTGCCGTCGTCGTGTTCGATCTCACGCGGGCCGAGCTGTTCCAGCTGTTGCCCCGGTGGATCTCCAACTTCACAGCCAACGTCCACGTCGACCGCCCTGCACTCGTCGTCGTCGGCAACAAACTGGACCGCGTGCACGACCGCCGCATCCTGGTGCGCCAGATGCGCGAGTTCGCGCTGGGCTTGGACGCCGGCTTGGTCGAGAACGTCGACTTGGACGTCATGGAGTGCTCCGCCAAAAGCCTAGCGGACGTGGCCGCCGTCTTCCGCCGCTGTGCCGAGATCGGCGTCGCGCGCCACCACGAGCTGCCCGCCGCCATGGAGATGGACTCCGTCAGCGTCGACATCGCCCGCGCCCGCGCCCGCCCCGGCTGCTGCTAATAATCGCATCCCTAATCACACATTTCTTTCACGAAATGGCTGCCGACTCGTTGGCCGCTCTCCGCGAGGCGCTTGCGCGCGGCGAGGCGCCGGTCACGGTGGACGCGGACGGTGCGCCTGCTGGGATCGGTGCCGCAACGGCGCTCCAGCTTACGGCAGGGCTGTTCCCGCTCGACGAGCCCACGCGCTTCGTCACGGACGGCACCGCCCAGCCGCTCCGCGTCGTGCTCCAGGCGTGGCTCCACGCCAAGCTGCTGGCCAACGCATACCTCAGCGACTCCGAGACCCACGGTGTGGCCACGCTTCTGTTCCTCCACCGCACGGACCTCACGACGTACCTCTCGGGCGCGAGTGACCTGCTGCAGTTTGTCGAGGTGGCCAAGGACAGCTCTGCGCCCGCCGCCATTGCCAAGACGGAGGTGGACGACCCCTTCCTCCGCCTGGTGTATGCCCACGAGCGCGCGTTGGTGGACCACAACACCGCCTTGCGGGGCTCCAAGCAGGCGGACTTTGGCTATGTCGCGCGCGAGGCGGAACAGAAGCTCGTGAGCGCGTGGCGCAAGGCGGACAAGGCGCAGGCCACGTCCAGCGGCCGCGGCGCGCCGTCGTCGTCGAGCCGCGCCGCGGTGCCCATCATCGTGCTCCTGCCGCTGCCGTCGGCGCTCCTCAGCTTGGCGAACGTGAAGCACTTTCTCGGTGACGGGATGTTTGTGCTGCCGCAGGAGGCAGGCGCGCCGCCCAGTGGTCTCGTCAAGCTCACCCACAAGCTGGAGCGGCTCGGGAAGCTGTTCTCGTTCTTGGTGGTGGACAATGTGGCGCAGCTCACCAAGCCCGAGTACTGGGACCGCGTGGTGGCCATCTTCACGACGGGCCAGGCGTGGCAGTTCAAGCAGTACCCGAACGGCAGCGATCCGCAGCGCATGTTCCGCAAGATCAAAGGCTTCTATCTCGGGTACACGGGCGATGTGGTGCCGTCGGCCATGCGCGACTGGAACGTGGAGGTGGTGCAGGTCGACCGCACGCGGCGGTTTCGCGACCGCCAGGCGCTGGAGGCCTTGTGGGACAGCTTGGACAAGTGGATGGGCGGGCGTGGCTGGTAGAGACGGTCCTATGTACATCTACTCCGACTCCACTACCTCGACAACGTCGACCACGTCGCCAGAGGGCAACACCTCGATCGCCTCCACCACCGCGCTGCCCTCCTGCTGGGCAATCTCCTCGCTGATGGCAGCAACCTCTTCCTTCAAGGCGGCGGTCTCGGCGGCAATCTGCGCCGCCAACTCCTCGCGCTCGACGCGCTCCTCCTCCGAGAGGATCGCGTCGGTGCGCTCCTCGCGCTCGAGGTGCTCGGCGTACACCTCGGGGTGGCGGCGGAAGCAGTCCTGCATGTTCTTGAACTTGTCCACGCACTCAATGCCCTTGGGCTCGACCGTGGTGTAGACGAAGCACGAGAAGGCCTCCTTGAACTCGTCGCCGCACGGGCCGTGGGCCATACCGCCGAGACACGGGCAGTCCCAGTTGATTTCGCCGGTGACGGGGTCGTAGGCAGACTGCGAAGGGTCCACGGGGTTCTCCTCGGCTGCTTCAGCGGTCCCGACAGTCTCGACAACCTCGACAACCTCGACGGCCTCAGAGTCGGCGTCCGTCTCCGTCTCAGTCTCCGTCTCAGTCTCCGTCTCCGTCTCCGTCTCGCTGCTCTCGGGCGTCTCCTCCTCCTCCTCCTCCTCCTCCTCCTCCTCCTCCTCCCCCTCGCCAGACCCCGGCTTGCCCAACACGTCGGTCGGTCCGCTGAACGGCTGGTTCAGCCGCTTGTCCCCGCGCGCAAAGTACGTCGCGGCGGCAATCATCACACTCACGCCCACAATGAACTTGGACAGGTTGTACAGGGCCGCAGGGTTCGTGTTCAACATGCGGCGGCGCAACGGCACGGCCCGCCCACGCACGGCAGCTCTGACGGCGGTTCTGAACATGGGAAGAAGCGGAGCTGGCAAAGCCGAAAAACGCCGCTGCACAGTTTGTCAGCGACTCCGCATGTTTGCGCGCTTTGGCGTCCGCTTCCAGCTGGTGGCTACGGCCCAGCGCTTGTACCTCACGGACCCGGTCACGCCCGGGCTGGTGTTCTTTCTCCCCCACGGGACGCGTCTCGTGAACCAGTTGGTCGCGTTCATGAAGCACCAGCAGCAGCGCCACGGCTTCGAGGAGGTGATCACACCGCTCATCTACCGCAAGACCCTCTGGGAGACGCTGGGCCACTGGGAAAACTACCACCTGGACATGTTCCGCGTTGAGGGCGAGGACTCGGAGAAGGAGGTGTACGGGCTCAAGCCCATGAACTGTCCCGGCCACTGCGTCATGTTCAAGCGGATCGACCGTCTGGTGCACGAGCTCCCGGTGCGGTTCAGCGACTTTCTGCTGTTGCACCGCAACGAGGCCAGCGGGGCACTCAGCGGCTTGACGCGCGTGCGGCGCTTCCACCAGGACGACGGCCACATCTTTTGCACACAGGCGCAGATGGAGCTGGAGTTGCGCAACACCTTGCGCTTGGTCGAGACCGTGTACCGCGTGTTTGGCTTGGACAAGTACCGCCTCCAGTTGCTGACGCGCCCGGAGAAGGCAATCGGCACCGACGAGCAGTGGGCCGCTGCCGAGCTGGCGTTGACGCGCGTGTTGGAACATCTGGGCAGACCGTGGCTGGAAAAGCCGGGTGACGGCGCCTTCTACGGGCCCAAGATCGACATCAGCGTGACGGACGCTGCCGGGAAGGAGCACCAGGTGGCAACCATCCAGTTGGACTTCCAGCTCCCGCAGCGGTTCGAGCTTGAGTACCAGCTGGAAAACAACACGTTGGAGCGGCCCGTGATGATCCACCGTGCCGTGTTTGGGCTGTTGGAGCGCTTCCTCGCGATCCTCATTGACCACTACGGCGGCAAGTGGCCCTTCTGGTTGAGCCCACGCCAGTGCCTCGTGGTGCCGTTGACAAGCGCGCACGCAGAGTACGCCCACGAGGTGGCGGCGCGCTTGCGTGGCAGCGTCGTGTCGGGTCCCTTGGACGAGGCGGCGCCGCTCACGGCCCACTCGTTCCACGTCGACGTCGACGAGCGCGCCGAGTCCGTGGGCTACCGCGTCAAGGAGGCGTACAAGAAGGCGTACAACTACATTGCCGTGGTGGGCGACCAGGAGCAGCGCGACGGCACTGTGACGCTCCGCACCCGCGGCAGCAAGGCCAAGGAGGTGGTGCCGGTGGGCCACGTGTTCCGCTTGTTCCACCACGCCGAGGCCTCGTATGCGTTGGAGACGCCGACCGCTGCCCTGGTGCCCTAGAACTGTACATAGCCAGCAAGGCCGGCGAGGCGCGAAAGACTTGTGGGCTCGAACACGCCCCCCACGCGCACCCACAACACACCGTGCTCCGTGTAGCAGCTGACTGTGGTGGTGCCCGTGACGGTGAAGACTGCGTGGCCCTTGGCGGTCGTGCGTGCGGCGGCGAGCATGAGCCCGTGCTGTTCGCAGTACGCCGCCACCGCGTCGTCCATGTCGGCGGCACCCGGCGCCGGAGGAGCAGACTCGGGCGCTGCTGCTCGGGCGGCAGCGGTGGCCAAGCTGCTGTCTGTGAAGGGAAGAAGGCGCGACGCGGTGCGGTTCCGTTCGCGCTCTGACGCCGCCGCAACGTCGCGCACGAGGCTGGCGGTGTTGGCCAACGCCGCGGCCACGGGCCCGCCAAACGCGGAGCCGAGGAGCGTCTGCGAGCGGTCGGTCCAGCGGTCCACGAGCTGTCTGCATTGCTGGACCGCTGCGTCGCTCGCGTCGGACGCAATCTGCCGACGCACAGCACGACGGAGCTGGGGAACCACGCACGCCATCCACACAGCCTCCACCAACAGATCTTCCGCCCCGGTGCTTCCCGGAGCCCAGTAGTGCCTCCAGACATCGATGGCGGCGTCGAGCGCCGAGTGCGAGGGTGCCCCAACATCGAGACCGGCCGCCACGTGTTCCAACACGCGGCGCGCAACGACTCGCCGCTGCTCCTGCGCCTGCTGTGCAAGCAGCGCGTCGGTCCGGAGTGTTTGCACGCAGAGGGTAACCTCGGGAGGACATGCCTCCGGCGGTACGGACGCCATCCACTCCCCCACGCGCCCCAACAAGGCGCGGCGTACATGCGTGGCTCCGGGCGCAGTGGCGGACACGGAGCAAAGCCAGTCGGCAAGCCAGTCCGTGAGGGACTCTGGAGTGGCGTGGCGCACAAACTCGCAGAGCGGCGGTGCGATAAGCTCGTCAAAGACGTACGGGTCCGCCACGGGTGCGCCAAGAAGCCCGGTAAGCTCGCGGAAGCTGGCGATGAGGGGTGCCGCGTGTGTGGGGAAGAGAGGCGGCTCGAGGGCCGCTAGTCCCAGGGTCCAGTGGGCCACCACCATCAGAGCAAAGAGCGACGCGTGGAGGTGCGGCGGTGGGCAGAACAGCTCCAGCCAGTGGAGAAGCGTGTCGATGCAGTCAAGGTATGTGTTCTCGTCGAGAATGTCCCAGACAGGGCCCGTGATGGCAACCAACCACGGCTGGAGAATCGATACAACAATCTCCTGGGGGCTCACGCCTGTGGCTGCTGCAAAGAGGGCTGCATCGACGGCGGCCGTTTCCTCGACAACCAGTCCCACCACTGCCTCCATGGCCGCGGTGGCTTCGTCGGACACCTCTGCCGGCGGCACACATGCGGGGTCGTCGATGAGGGCCATCACCAGCAGCACGGCGGCGGCAACGGCAGCCCGCTCCCCTGTCTCCTGCTGCATCTGGCGGAGCTGCTGCTCGGCCGCGCGCTGCAGCGCCGTCAGCTCCTGGAGCTGGGCACAGAGGCGGGCAAGAGTGGGCTGGAGCACCAGCGCCCGCTTTCGGGCATCGGGCAGACTGCTGGCGTCGTCGCTGAGCTGCTTGGCCCACACAGGCACGTCTGCACCCAACAGCTCGAGCCGGCGGATGAGGACGTAGAGCGGCGGTGCGTGTGAGGTCTCCTCGTCGCTGCTGGGGTCAGGCGCGGACAGGGGCCGGTCGCTAGGACCACCGCCAACGCCGAGCTTGCGTGGGCGGAGCCGCGTCTCGACCGGGGCGGTGATGCCGCTGCCGTCGCGGCCAAGGCCCATGCCGGGTCGGTAGCCCATCTTGGCCATGAGGGTGGCGCCGATGCCGTAGTGGGCGGCCATGGGCGCAGGTCCGTCGCCGCATGCGGAGTCGTCCTCGGGGGCGGGCGCGGCTGCCGGGGCGGGTGCGGGCTCGTCGCCACCCCGGTGGAACACCATCGTGCCGCGCGCCATGTGGTTTGGACGGCTCATCGCATCGCGCCTTCATGAGTGCGGCGCAGTGGGTGGCAGAGGCGCGCGCGACGCTTGCCCAGCTGCAGCTGATCTGCGACCAGACGAGCGCGCTCCTCGGGCGCACGCGGACGGTGTGCGAGGGGTTCCGGCGGCGGCACGTGGTGCAGGCGGCGTTCGCGGACGACTTTTTGTATCTGCAGTTGGATGTGTTGGCGCGGATCGACGAGCTGGTGCGCGGGGTCATGGCGGCGGAGCGGCGGCGGCGGGGACTGCAGACCGGCGAGGTGCTGCAGGCGATAGCCGCGTTGGATGCGGCGGTGGAGGAGCTCCGGGCGACGGAGCTCGATGCGGCGTACCGCGAAATGCTCGTGCTCAGGCGGCCGGAAACGACCGAGCGCACGCTCTATGACTTTGTCTCGACCGAGAGCATCGAGGGGTTGCGGCTGGAGGTGGAACAGGGCGAGCGGGACTACGAAACGGGAGTGGCGCCTCTCCGGGCGGTGGCGGCAGAGGTGGCGCAGTTGCACAAGCTGTTTGCGGCGACGTTGCACCTGGCAGCCTACCAGGAGGGCCAGGTGGTGTTGCCTGCGGCCCGCAGCATGGCGGATGGGGCGCCACCGACGATCTCGGGGGTGGGAGAAGAGCTCGAAGGAGTGCTCGGGGAGAACGATGCAATCGAGGCCGAGCTCGTGGCGAGTCTCGAGAGCATGGGCAAGCACTACGACCAGTGCCTAGAGCTCCAGCAGTTGCTTGAGGACAGCAGGCCGCATGCGCAAGATGAGGCACGGGAGCTCGAGCGGATCCTCGCGGGAGACGTGCTGGAGCTTCCGAAGGTGCTCCGCGACATGGAGTTGCACCAGCAGAGCGCGATTGGCAACTTGGAGTACTGCGAGCGGGTGGTGGGGGAGATGGAGCAGGTGTCGCCGTGGCTGGTGGCGCAGCTTGCGGCCCACAACTTGGTGGCACGCGGCGGCAACCAGTTGCAGCAGGTGGTGGAGCGGCTTCCGCAGGCGGTGGCGCGGTTCCAGGAGTGCGTGGCGGAGCTGGGGACGGCGTGTGGGGCGTGGGTGGCGGTGGCGGGCGACCTTGTGGCTCTGTACCGGCAGTTCCGCGAGCTGTACAGCGAGATGTTGGCGGAGATTGGCCGGCGGCAGCGGGTGGCGCACGAGGTCAGCGAGTGGCTCCAGGAGCAGGTGTTTGCCCGGGGGTTGGCGCAGTTTCAACAGCGCGAGGCGGAGGCGCGGGGTGCCTTCTGGGAGCAGCACCACACGAGTCTTCCGAACGCGCTCTTGCTTCCGGACTTTGTGCGCTATGCGCTGGAGATGCCGGAGGTGGAGGTGGTGCAGCACGTGGAGGAGCTCCCGGAGGTGCTGGTGGGGGCGCCCGCTGCGGCTGGCCACGGGCATGGCGGCGGCTTGTAGGCATGGCTGTCCGCACACAGTGATCCACACGCACGGTTGCCCGCCCGCACGCGGCGGTCCGCACGTGGTAGTCCGCAGGCACGGCAGCCCATGCACGCTGCGTGGGGGCGATCCGCTGCGCCACGAGTGGGGTCCGGGACGTCTGGGCAAGATTGGCTCGCCATTGTGCGCGCGATTGGCCCGCCATTGTGTGATTGTGCCCATGTGGTTGCGAGGAAACGCCTGGTTGGTGCGGCACGCAGTGGGCCTGCGCGGCGCCGTGCGTGCTTGGCCTCGGGCCGGTGGCGTGCATGTGGAGCAGTGCTAGGCGTGCAGGTGTGGCTCAGAGGGCTAGGGCCGTGCGCGGCGCTCGAGGCCGAGGAGCGGCGCTCGTGCCGCACGGGCCGCGCGGGCCGGAATATCGCGGCGGGTAGGTCGGGCCGGAAAGTGTCTAGAGCCGGCAAGTGTTTCCCAAAGAGGTGCGTCGGAGCAGGAGCTCGGCGGGACTGGGCACGGCGGAGCTGAGCCGTACCCTAAACGCTGCGCGGCGGGGCCACGACTAGAGTGCGGGACCCGAGAGTTCGATGGGAGCACGGACCACTAAGGCGCGGTGGCGACGGTAGTGGCGAATCCGGCGTCTGGACGGGTGGGGCGGTGGGCGCGGTGGGAGCACGGCGGCGGGGGCAGAGGGGAGAACCGCCGGCCCCAGCGGAGATTGGCGCTGCAGAAACCCGACAACAGACGGCTGGGTTGCGCGCCGGAGAGTGCTGCGAGAGCGTGCCGCAGGAGGTTGCACCGGGGGACAATCGCCTGCGGATGGCATTGTTGGGCCGGTGCTGCAGAGCAAGCTGAGGCGTAGGTTTTGACTAGCGGCTGCAAAGGGGACAATCTCGAAGCCTGGAGTAGGCGGCGCCTGCGGCGGGTGTTGCAGTGCTTGCGGCGTGAATTGCCGCGCTTACGGGCTGTGGTTCCGCATTAGCCGGGCGGCGCACGGCAGCGCACGGCGACGTGCCTGCGGCGGAGCACCCACGGCAAGACCCGGCAGAGCAGGCCGGTGTTCTGGAAGGGTCGAGAAGCGGCCGGGCCCGCGCCGGCGGAAGTAGCCGTAAACGTCACTCCGCCAGCCGCACGTAACGGCTTGAAAAATCGCGCGCCCGACGGGCATAAGGGCCGGATGAGGCTATTTCCGTCTCCGGTACGGAACGGCTCATGCACAGTGCTGCAGGTCTGCATGGAGCCGCAGGCCTGCAAGCAGCTCTCTTGCGCTGCTGCGTTGCGGCAAAAATAGGCCCAGCTGGGAGCCGTTCGCTAGAGCAGGAGCGGGTCTAGGGGCGGAGCCAGTGCGGAGGGGCAGCGGCGCGGCGCGAGCTGCACGCGAGCCGGCGGCGGGCGGCCCGCCGCGTTCCCTCCACGGACTGATATGCAGGCACTGAGCCCGCGCAGTGCGGAGCCATGACATCATGTGTGCCTTAGATACGCACGACGCATGCACCCGCCCCACACGGTGCAGCGGGCAGCATCACTCCTTGGCCCGTTAGTCCCGTTCGACAGCGGCCGCGGTGCGCGGTTTGCGGCCGTGCGTGGGTCCCGCAGCAGGTCACGGCGACGCGAGCGGCCGCGCCCTGCTGCTGGTGCCGTGGCGGCCCGCGGCTCGCGCCCGCGGCCCGCGCCCGCGGCCTGTGCGAGCAGCGTATCGGAAAAACATCGCTGTGGCCCGCGGCGCAGCAATCGCAATCATCCGCTGCCCGGCGGGTGGTCCCATTCTGCTGGACCTGCGGCCCCGGCGCCCCAGGCCCGCGGCTAGGCACGCGCCACGTCTAATGTGGTCGCGCTCGAGACTGTCGCAGGGATATGGTTTGGGGTTGCTCAGGGAGGGCCAGAAGAGCGCAGGGGGCTGCGGCCGATCGTTTGCAGCAAACGTCGGACGGTGCCGGGGCGCCGCCGCGGCCGTGTGTCTGAGACCGGGGCCGCCGAGCAGCGGCGCGGGGCCGCCGCGCCGCTGCCCCCGGCTGCTATCGCCCTCGCCCGTGCCGTGGAACGGCTGGACACAGGCCCGCCCTGCAGAAAGCACGCAGAGCACGAGGCATGCATGTGCATGCAGCAGCGTGCATGCATGCCGGCAACATATTCGCTCCCGGGCCGGGCGCCTGTGGGGATGTCGCTCGGAGGAATAGCCACGAGCCGATCTCCACGGCAGGAGCCACGAGGTATATAAGAGCAGCGTCGCGCCAGCCGTGCGGCCACCACGACCGCGTGTCACTCCCCCGCGCACACCCCCTGCTGCGCCTTCCCCGTGCCCGCCCCACTGCGCCTGCACCGTTGTTTCACCCCGGTGCTCCGTCCTGCCCCTTTGTTCGCTGGTCGAGAAAAGCCCAGGGCGCGTTCCCCAGTCTACGCCGCCCCTCCTCCTGTGCCCGCGGCCCTCTCCCCTGCCGCCCTGCTCCCGCCGCCCTACCACGCGTAAGGAGTTTGTCAGCACGCATCTGCTGTCTGTGTGCCGCTTGCGCGATTACTCAGCCGAACCGCGCCCGGTCATCGGCCCTAACCTCGGAGTTAAGTACCCAGAGAGTGAGAGCTGCCCGCTTCTAGCGTTTGGCCCGACACCCGCGCTTGCGAGAACCGCCCCGGAATCCGCCCTTCCCACCACCCCTTCTTCATGAACCACCCATCGCCCGGGCTGCTGCCCGACTTGTCGCCAGACAGCGAGCACAGCCGCAAGCGCCGTGTTGGCAAAGCGTGCGACCTGTGCCGCATCAAGAAGACCAAGTGCGACGGCATGAAGCCGTGCTCGCGCTGCACAGCAGACAACAAGATCTGCATATACACCGAGCGCAAGAAGCCCTCCAACAAGGCGTACCCGCCGGGGTACGTCGAGTTGCTCGAGACCCGCATCGACTTGTTGCTGAAGCTGTTGGACAAGGTGGTGCGTCTTGCCCTCGACGGCGAAAACCTCCTGTTCTTGTTGCACGACGGCCAGTTGAGCGTCAACGACGTGATCCTCCTGTTGATCCACAAGAAGGGCTTGTTGGACCACCAGCCTCTCGACTGGGTGGCCGGCACGCTGATTGCCGCCAAGGTGACGCCCCTGGACCCCCGTCTGCTCTTGGAGGCGGCCGCCATGTTCCACGAGCACAACGAGACCTTGGGCTCCGCCAGCTCGGCCTCCAGCCGCGACGCCTCCACACCCGCCGCCTCCACCCCGCACGTGCGGCTGGCCGCCGCCTCCTTTGCGCCCTCCAGACCGTCGAGCTTGCTGCATGCCCCCACCACCCTGCTCCGGGTGGTCACGAGCGGCAGCGGCGTGGCGGGCCGCGACCCGGCGCCCCAGGAACTGGCCGACGTCGAGACATTGGGCAGCGGCGACCTGTTGTTCTTTGGCAGATCGCCGGACGAGACGCCCATCGACTCGCAGCAGCAGTGGGTGGAGGACTACTACGGCATGAGCTCCGTTGCCGAGCCGTACGGCGGCGCGTTTGGCTTTGGAGGCATTGTCGACGACGTCCCGCCCAGCGGCCTCGCCGAAATGGACCGCACGCTCCTGACGCTGCCCACCCTCGGTTTTGACGCCGGCAAGGAGCGCCCGCTGGCGGTCTTTCTCGCCAACGCCGGGCGCGGCGGCGACTTTCTGCTCCTGGACTTTTCCAGCAACTCCGGCGCGCTGTTGTTCCTGGACCTGGTCGACCCGCACCAGCTCCACGACCCGGGCATGCTCCCGCAGCTGCCCGGCGGCCTGCTGGCGTTCGGCCGTCTGCTGCCGCGCGACGCCAGCCACTCCAAGCACGTGGTCAAGCCGCACCACTCGCGCAGCGGCCTGCACCTGTCGCTGCGGGCCGAGTTCGCGATGCTGTCGGCGCTCGACATGGCCATGCTCAACACGGGACCGCTCCTGCCCGTCCCATAGGCGCCCGCGCCACCTCTCTCGCTCCCCCGCAGCCTCACGACCCCCCATACTGCGAATGACCACTCGTAATGCCAGCCCGAGTGTCCGGAGCGGACGGGCCAAGACTCGTTATTTTTTGTCAATACAAGCTTTCGATTTTGCATCTCAGCACCGATGGGCAAGAAGCCGGGCAAGAGCAGTGCGCCGGCCAAGGACGCCGCGCCCGAGGGCAAGGGCAAGAAGGGCAAGAAGGCGGACGTGCCGCCCGAGCCTGCCGCGAAGGGCAAGAAGGGCAAGCGAGAGGAGCCGGCACCGCTGCCGCAGGTTCCGAATGGCCGTGCGGTTGTGGCCGACCTGTCGCTGTGGACGGGCAAGCTCCCGGGCCAGCTTCTCAGCGAGCACTGCCAGAAGCAAAAGTGGGGCAAGGTGCAATACGACATGCGCAAGGCCAAGGCCGGCTTTGTGGGCACGGCGGTTCTCCTGTGGAACAACCCCAAGACGCGCGAGACGGTCGAGGTGCGGATGGGGGCGGAGGCGGCCGACTTGATCAAGCCGCAGGAAACCCCCTTGGAGGCACGCCACGTGGCGGCGACGGCGGCTCTCCACCGCGTGAAGTTTGCCCAGAACATCAGCATGGTGCTTCCGCCGAACCACAAGCAGTTGTGGCTCGACTTGGACCGGGCGCGCAAGGCGTTGCTCGCGCTGAACAAGACCCGGCATGACCTGGTGTACAACGCCGATCCGTTTGGCGTGGTGCTTGAACGGCGCAAGGCCGAGGCGCAGCGGGCCAAGGAGGCGGCCACCCAGCAGGAGCAGCAGGCGAAAGTGTCGCGGCCGCTGGTGGTGATTGCGGCGGCTCCGCCCAGGCCCGTGAACGCAGCCAAGGCGCGTGCGGCGTTCAACGCTGCCGGTGTGGCGCCGTCGGGCGCGCGCCGGTTCCCCAAAAAGGCATGGGCGGAGGCGCACCACGTCGACCTCCTTCCCGAGAGCCGCGCCGCCATTGAGCAGTGTTTGAAGCAGTCGCCGTGGTACAGCCACCGGCGGAGCATGGCTGGCACGGCGGGGGGCAGCACTGAGAGCATTCTCACGACGCTCACGCACCTCGGGTTCCGCCAGCCGCATGTCGAGGAGGCGCTCGAGTGTGCGGCAGTGCGCGACTTTACCGAGGTGCTCGAGTGGCTCGTGTTCCACGTGCCTGAGGACGACTTGCCTCCGGCGTTTGTGCAGCAGCGGGACACGAGCAGCGTGCGGGTCAAGATGGCGGGGCAGAACTTGGAGTTTGAGTACAAGTGCGACCGCTTGTGTAAGGGCGGCTACGGCCGCGACGAGGTGGCGGCGTGCGTGCGGGTGGTGGACGACGAGGCAGCCGCCGGCGTGCAGCTCTTCCACGCGGCGGTGGGTGTGACGGACGCGTTGCCGCCCGACTCGGACGAGGCGCGCGAGGTGTGGGCACAGGAGGTGGAGTCGCTTGCGATGGTTTACAACATGGAGGATGAGGAGGTGGTGGTGCCCGACGCCGACAGTCCGGACATTTGCGTGGTGCGGCTTGCTCCGCACGACATGGGCGCGGACATGCTCCAGTTGCGTGTGTTCCGGCCGGCGGGGTATCCGCAGACGCTTGCGGGGTTCCAGCTCGAGACGCGGGACAGCCGGTACCTGCTTGCGGCATACGTGAAGCTCTCGGCGGCGCGGCAGTTGGGCATGTACCTCCGGCAGAGCGGTTTGGTGGGCGACTGCCACGTGTACGCGGCGGTGGACTGGATCCAGGAAAACCTTGCGAGCATCAACGCCAATCCGGGCCCGTTGCGGTACCTTGGTGCCGGGGCGGACGAGATGGGCCATGGCGGGCAGAACGAAGGGCGGAGGGGCGCTGCGCTGCGCCGGCGGGGGCGTGCGGGGGCAGGCGTGCGGGACCGACAAGCGGCGGCGGCGGAGTACGCGCAGCACCAGCAAACGGCAGAGGTGCGGCGGCAGATGGCAGGGCGGCGGCAGCTTCCGGCGTGGGGGAAGCGCGAGGCGCTCGTGTCGACGATCATGAACAACGCCGTGACGCTTGTGACGGGCGAGACCGGGTCGGGCAAGCTGACTCAGTGTGTCCAGTTTGTGCTCGACGCGTTGGCGGCTCAGGGCGACTTTGACACGACGATTGTGTGCACGCAGCCGCGGCGGATTTCGACCATCGGGTTGGCGGAGCGCATCAGCGACGAGCGAGCGCGCGCGCTCGGCACAGAGGTGGGGTACGTGATTCGGGGCGAGAACAAGACGGGGGCGGACACGCGGATTCTGTTTGTGACGACGGGCGTGTTGCTCCGGCAGTTGCAGGGGTTGATGAGCGGGAAGCAGGAGGGAGACTCGGTGTTTGAACGGCTCGGGTACATTTTCATTGACGAGGTGCACGAGCGGCTGATTGACCTGGACTTTCTCCTCATGGTGCTCAAGCGGATCGGGCACATGTTTCCGAGGCTCAGGGTGGTGCTCATGCTGGCCACGGTCGAGGTGCTGCAGTTCAGCCGGTTCTTCAGCAGTCCGCTCCAGCACGTGCACATCGAGGGCCGCACGTTCCCGATCACGGACGTGTACTTGGATGGCGTGTTGGAACAGCTTGACTTTGCGATCAAGAGCTACGCAACGGGCGAGACGCTCCGGCCGAAGGCGGATCTGAAGTTTTTCGCGCAGGGCCAGATCAACTACGAGTTGGTGGGCCAGTTGGTGCGGCACGTGGACGGGGAGCTCCGGGGCAAGGGCCGCACGGGCTCGATCCTCATCTTTCTTCCCGGAGTGATGGAGATTTCCAAGTGTGTGCGGGCGGTGGCGGCGGAGTGTCCCGGGGCGCATCTTCTCCCGCTCCACTCGGCGTTGCCGCTGGCGGAACAGCGGCGGGTGTTCGACGCGCCGCCGCGGGGCAGCCGGAAGGTTGTGGTGGCAACAAACGTGGCGGAGACGTCGATCACGATTCCGGACGCGGAGGTTGTGGTGGACTGCGGACGGGCCAAGAGCATGTTCTACGACCCGCAAAGCGGGGTGACCAAGTTGGTGGAGAACTGGTGCTCGCGGGCGGAGGCGGGACAGCGGCGCGGGCGTGCGGGGCGTGTGACGGCGGGAGTGTGCTACCGGTTGTACACGCGGGAGACGGAGGCCAGGATGTTGGCGCAGCCGATCCCCGAGATTAAGCGGACGCGGCTCGAGCAGGTGTACTTGGTGGTGAAGCTGATGGGGATCGGGGAGGTGGCGGGGTTTTTGAACTCGGGCTTGGACCCGCCAGACCCGCAGCTGTTGCGGCGGGCCCGGCAGCTTCTCGAGGAGCTTGGCGCGTTGGTGCACGACGAGATTACGCATCTTGGGAGCTACTTGTCGATGCTCCCGGCGGATCTCCAGCTGGGCAAGTTGCTTGTGCTTGGAACGATCTTTGGGTGTCTCGACACGTGCTTGACGCTTGCGCTGATGAGCACGGGCGGGCTGCCGTTTGTGAGCAACCAGCAGAACCGGGACGAGGTGCGGCGGGTGCAGATGGAGTGGGGGCAGGGGCAGGGGGATGTGGTGGCGGCGGTGCGGGCGGTGGAGGCGTATGCGGAGGTGAAGCAGTCGCAGCTGCCGGCGGCGGCGCGGCGGTGGCTCCAGGAGAACCACTTGTCGTACATGCTGATGCGAGACATTGCGACGCTGCGGTCGCAGTATCTCCTGGTGCTCAAGGACATTGGGTTTGTGCCGTTTGGGTACCGGGACCGGCGCTCGGGCGACGGGCGGCTCGACCGCAACCACGGCAACTACAGCGTGGTGAGTGCGATAGTGGCGGCGGGCTTCTACCCGCATGTGGCGCGGGTGCAGTTGCCGGATCCGCGCTTTGTGCAGCTGAGCGTGGGCGCGGTGCTGGTGGACCCGGACGCGAAGAAGACGCGGTTCTGGATCCGCAACGAGGCGGAGGGGGCGGAGCTTCCGGCGACACGGGCGTTTCTCCATCCGCTGCTGACGGTGCTGTACCGGGACAGCGACGGCGGGAGCGGTGCGGCGACGCCGACGGACCCACACGACTACGACTTCACGCCGGCAGTGCGGCGGGGCAAGTACATCCAGGCGCCGTTCGTGGTGTACACGCTGCTGAACCACACGCTGCGGTTGTTCCTCCGGGACGTGACGCCGGTGCTGACGCTTGCGGTGTTGTTGTTCGGGGGCGTGGTGCGCTACGACATGGGGGAGGTGGCGGCGGGGCGACCACTGCCGGGGCTCGTGATGGACGAGTGGTTGCCGATCCGCACGTGGTGCAAGAACGGGGTGTTGATCAAGCAGTTGCGGCAGGCGGTGGACTGGGTGGTGGCAGACAAGTTGGAGCTGCGCGGGGGTGGGCACCGGTGGGGCGACCGGTTGTTGTCAATGGTGGAGGGCTTGTTGGGGGCGGAGGGCTAGGGGGCTGTGGGAGCCGCTGGGGGCTGCTGGGGCTGCTGGGGAAGCGGGGAGCTGGGGGCGGGCATGCACGCCACCGGAAGCGCTTGGGCGTGCTCGTGTGTGGTGAGTCAGCGGCCGCCCCCGCCTTGGCAGCAGCAGCCGATGAGTCAATCGGAGGCGTGCGTTGCTGCGGGCGGCGCGGCGCGGCGCAGCGCGGTGGCGAGCACGGCGGGTGGGTGTCTACGGCGGGCCATCTGTCGAGGAGACGCGGCGCGGTGCGCCGCGGTGCGGGCGGCACGCAAGGGCCGGTGCGGGCGGCACGGAGGGCGCGGAGGGGAAGGTGCGGCGGGAGGACGCGCAAGGGCCGGCGGGCCCACAGGAGCGGCGCGGCAGGCACGGCAGCCCCGGCGGGCGCGGCGGCGGCGGCGGCCACGGCGCGAGGCATGGCGGGAGGAGGCGCGAGCGTGGGCCGGGTAACCGGCATCGCGGGCTGCGTCTGTGTCTTTTTGCCACTGGGCGGGCTGGGTTGCGCGCACGGAAGGGGACCACGCGAAAAACTTTTCAGGTGGGGGGGAAGGGTATATATAGGCCGGGGGGTGGAAAAAAAAAGCGGGTTCTTTACATCAACAACTTCTTCAACCATGGGTAAGGAAAAGGGTCACGTTAACGTCGTCGTGATTGGTCACGTCGA